>CAWUFW010018050.1:0-237470 GCA_963921515.1 Calotriton arnoldi
AGTTACGTATTGCTGGCACTAACAAATTAAAATGGGGGTCCGTTTTGGACCCCGAAGCCCGGGGACCACCACCTCCCCGGGCTGTGCTGATGTAGGGAGGGGGCCGCGCGGCCCCCTCCTGGAGCCCTTGATGGCCCTGGGGACCGCCACCCCCAGGGCCGGCTCCTGCAGTGTCCCGGGGTGCCTACCCCGGGACACTGTAGTTTGCTATGGCAGGACGGGAGCCTCGCGGCTCCCGTCCTGCCATAGCTAAACTGCTTTGGATATTGGAAGAGAGAGCAGGGAAACCTGCTCTCTCTTCCAATATCCAAAGCCGACTGCTTTCCACATGGGGAGCAGCATGTTAGCTGCTCCCCATGTGTAAAAGCAATGCCGGCTCCCAAGGGACGCGGGGAGCCGGTGGGACTGTGGGGGATTGGGGACCCCCACAGTCCCCAACGGAGAGGGCCAGCCCCGGGGGATGGGGTCCCCGGGGCAAGTAGTGGCCCGGGAGGGGGGCCACGCGGCCCCCCTCCCCAAAAAAAAAAAAAAAAAAAAAACGGAAAGGCCGGCCCCGGGGATGGGGTCCCCGGGGCCATAAATGGCCTGAGGAGGGGGCCACGCAGCCCCCCTCCAAAGAAAAAAAAAAAACGAGGCCATGCTCCGGGGATGGGGTCCCCGGGGCCAATACAGGCCCAGGGAAGGGGGCCACGCGGCCCCCTTCCCGTTTTTTTAATATTTAATTTTAAAAAAGGGGTAAGGCCCTGGGGGATGGGGTCCCCAGGGCATAAAAACTGGGAAAAGGAAGGGGGCCACAGAGCCCCCTTCAGGAGACAATTTTATTTTTTTTTTTTTTTTAAACGATCGGGCCCGCAGGCCCCGCCCCCTTCCTTCACCACTCTGCAAACGCGCCCCCTGGCGTGTTTGCAGATGGGGAAGTAATTCCCATTCAATACTGGGGGTCCCTGGGGGCCAACTAGCCCACCAGGAACCTCCAGTATGCGCCAGGGGCTGCCTTGCATAGAGCTGTACAGAGGCCACGCCCCTTTTACACCTCTCTGCAACGCAGCTCTGTGGCGCTTAATGGAGGTAGCTGGTGGGCTTGTTGCACCCCAGGGACCCTCAGGATTTAAGGGGACTTAATCCCCCGACTTAAAACGCGCCATGGGGCGCGTTTGCACAGTGGTGAAGGGAGGGGGCGGGGCTTCAGGTGACATGTGTGCAAACAGGCCCCGTGGCGCGTTTTAAGATGGGGAATTAAATCCCCTTCAATCCTGAGGGTCTCTGGGGGCCAACTAGCCCAACAGGTACATCCAGAAAGCGCCACAGAGCTGCGTTGCAGAGAGGTGTAAAAGGGTGTGGCCTCTCTACACGTCTCTGCAACGCAGCCCCTGGCGCATACTGGAGGTTCCTGGTGGGCTAGTTGGCCCGTAGGGACCCACATGATTCAAGGGGACTTAATCCCCCAACTTAAAACGCGCCACGGGGCGCGTTTGCACAGATGTCACCTCAGGCCCCGCCCCTCCCTTCACCATTGTGCAAATATTCTTCTAAAATCATCCGAAATACGAATTCCGATTTACTCACCTGTTATAAGGAGAGACCTCAGTGCTGTATCTTTCAGCCGAGTACTAATCCTGAAAAGTAATTTTAACCGTACTTACCAGTAACTTGAATTTCCTTCCATAGGATATCATTGACTGGTTTCACTTGGAAATTCTTCTAAGTGTGGAGTTTTGGAACTTTAAAATATTCCTCTAAAATCAGCCGAAATACGAATTCCGATTTACTCACCTGTTATCAGGAGAGACCTCAGTGCTGCATCTTTCAGCCCAGTACTAATCCTGAAAAGTAATTTTAACCGTACTTACCAGTAACTTGAATTTCCTTCCATAGGATATCATTGCCTGCTTTTTGCTGAAAAAGTTTCTAAGTCTTGATTTTTGAAACATACAAATATTCCTCTAAAATCAGCCGTAATCCGAATTCCGATTTACTCACCTGTTATAAGGAGAGACCTCAGTGCTGCATCTTTTAGCCCAGTACTGGTCCTGAAAAGTAATTTTAACCGTACTTACCAGTAACTTGAATTTCCTTCCATAGGCTAACATTGACTGGTTTCACTTGGAAATTCTTCTAAGTGTGGAGTTTTGGAACTTTAAAATATTCATCTAAAATCAGCCAAAATACGAATTCCGATTTACTCACCTGTTATCAGGAGAGACCTCAGTGCTGCATCTTTCAGCCCAGTACTAATCCTGAAAAGTAATTTTAACCGTACTTACCAGTAACTTGAATTTCCTTCATAGGCTAACATTGACTGGTTTCACTTGGAAATTCTTCTAAGTGTGGAGTTTTGGAACTTTATAATATTCCTCTAAAATCAACCAAAGTACGAATTCCAATTTACTCACCTGTTATCAGGAGAGAACCCAGTGCTGCATCTTTTAGCCCAGCACTGACCCTGAAAAGTAATTTTAACCGTACTTACCAGTAACTTATATTTTCTTCCATAGGAATCCATTGTCTGGTTTTCAGCAGAAAAGTTTCAAAGTGTCGATTTTCACAAACTACAAATATTCCTAAAAATCGCCTGTATGACTTAAACACATTCTTTCAACTGTTTACAGGAGATGCACCAGTGCTGGATCCAGGATCCAACACTGAGTAAGAAAAAGTAACGATAACAGTTTTTAACTTCTAAGTGAATTTCCTTCCATAGGATAACATTGGTGATTCTATGAGAAAAAGTTTCTAAGTGTGAACTTTTAAAGTACAATAATATTCCTTAAAAATCACGACTGTAACCAAAACGCTTTTACTCAACTGTTTACAGGAGATGTCCCAGGACTGAATCTAGGATCCAGTCCTGTGGTTAGAAAAGTAATCTATAAAGTAACTAATTGCATTTAACTAGAAATTCACATTGAGCTGAATGTTGCATTGTGTTTGAAAATGTGTTGCCCATTGCAACAACTGTAACTACTGTACTTAAAAGTCTATTGCCTATGTGCAAAGTATTTAAACTAAAGTAATTCATTCTGAGAAAGTATTTTTTGTAATGTAATGTATAATGTAATTACAATGTAATTTAAAACATAAAATATGTAAAAAAAATGGTTTCTAAAAATGTAGTAAATCAGTATGAAAAAAATGTATATAACAATTAATACATTTAAAAATTGGCATTTACAAAACCTTTGAAATTCACTGAAAAAAACGTGGGTTTCAGACATGTTATAGTTACAAATTAGCATTTAAAAAACCTTTGAAATTCACTGAAAAAACCATAGGTTTCATGGACGTTATAGTTACAAATTAGCATTTAAAAAACCTTTGAAATTCACTGAAAAAACCATAGGATTTAGGGACAGTTATAGTTAGTTGGACATTGCACTCGTACAAAACCCGTGAAATTCCCCCGTTATAGTTAGTTCAGCTAACTATAACTCGCGCCTCCGCAATGCACTGCTGATGACGTCACATATTACATCACTCATGACATGGTCAGTGACATCACTGATGACATCACTGATGACATCTCAAATGACATCACTGATGACATCATCCACGCGATAATCTGATGCACCTCCTCACACCCTAATATAACCTTTGATACACCCACTCTAAATAACAGACTGCCATTCGCAAAACCATAGACACTCCAACACCAATAACTACATACCCACTCACTGATTCTTAGGTCTACACACACATCCACTAACTCACCCGTACAGTCACTCAAACTTACGGTCACTCAGTACAGGACTATCATATGCACTCATACTCCTATATAGACACTCACACACCGCCACTCATCCATAGAGGTACTCACACACCTAGTCAGTCATGCAAATAATTATTCACACTGCCATTTACTCACCTATACAGTCATACACACACCAGCTCACTTACTCATACAAATACTAGCACATTTTACGCTCTTATACAATCACTGATACAAGCACACACTCATCCATACAGCCACTCTCACAATCACACACTCTCACTTATAGCCATTTATATACTCCAACACACATATATACTGCCTTTCACATATGTAGTTACTCACACATGTACCACTGGGACATACATTCACTCACTAACACACTCTTACACACACTTACCCACCCATACAGTCTATCACAGATGCACTCTTGAAACCATCCACCCAGTGAATCACCCACTCACACATCTATGCACAGAGTCGCACACACCCCTCCCACACAAACACTCAGGCACCCATACAGATACTCAGACAACCAATCAATAACTCATATAGACACTCATGTAGCTATTCACAAACCCATGCAGCCACTTACACAGCAACAGACAGACAGATTCAGACATTCACCCAGTTTAGTCACTAACCCATGCATTCAGTAAGATACGTTTAATCACTCACTTATACAGTCAGTCACGTACCTACTAAATCCTCCATACAGACACTTATACACCCACTCATTCCTCAATACAGCTTGGCATATATATAAAACAAAATTAAACTTTACAGAAACACACAGTCACTGGATGATGTCATCAGTGATGTCATTTGAGATGTCATCAGTGATGTCATCAGTGATGTCACTGACCATGTCATGAGTGATGTAATATGTGACGTCATCAGCAGTGCATTGCGAGGCGCGAGTTATAGTTAGCTGAACTAACTATAACGGGGAATTTCACGGGTTTTGTACGAGTGCAATGTCCAACTAACTATAACTGTCCCTAAAACCTATGGTTTTTTCAGTGAATATATATATATTCACTGAAAAACCATAGGATTTAGGGACAGTTATAGTTAGTTGGACATTGCACTCGTACAAAACCCGTGAAATTCCCCCGTTATAGTTAGTTCAGCTAACTATAACTCGCGCCCGCAATGCACTGCTGATGACGTCACATATTACATCACTCATGACATGGTCAGTGACATCACTGATGACATCACTGATGACATCTCAAATGACATCACTGATGACATCATCCAGTGACTGTGTGTTTCTGTAAAGTTTAAATATGTTTAATATATATAGGGAAAGGCGTATTGAAGAATGAGTGGGTGTATAAGTGTCTGAATGGATGATTTACTAGGTGCGTGACTAACTCTATAAGTGAGTGATTAAACGTATCTTACTGAATGCATGGGTTAGTGACTAAACTGGGTGAATGTCTGTATCCGTCTGTCTGTTGCTGTGTAAGCGGCTGCATGGGTTTGTGAATAGCTACATGAGTGTCTATATGAGTTATTGATTGGTTGTCTGAGTATCTGTATGGGTGCCTGAGTGTTTGTGTGGGTGGGGTGTGTGTGACTCTGTGCATAGATGTGTGAGTGGGTGATTCACTGGGTGCATGGTTTCAAGAGTGCATCTGTGATGGACTGTATGGGTGGGTGAGTGTGTGTATGGGTGTGTTAGTGAGTTAATGTATGGCCCAGTGGTACATGTGTGAGTAACTACATATGTGAAAGGCAGTATATATGTGTGTTGGAGTATATAAATAGCTATAAGCGAGAGTGTGTGATTGTGAGAGTGGCTGTATGGATGAGTGTGTGCTTGTATCAGTGATTGTATAAGAGCGTAAGAATGTGCTAGTATTTGTATGAGTAAGTGAGCTGATGTGTGTATAACTGTATAGGTGAGTAAATGGCAGTGTGTTTAATTATTTGCATGACTGACTAGGTGTGTGAGTACCTCTATGGATGAGTGGCGATGTTTGAGTGTCTATATAGGAGTATGAGTGCATATGATAGTCCTGTACTGAGTGACCTTAAGTATGAGGACTGTACGGGTGAGTGAGTGGATGTGTGTGTGTAGACCTAAGAATCAGTGAGTGGGTATGTAGTTATTGGTGTTGGAGTGTCTATGGTTTTGCGAATGGCAGTCTGTAATTTAGAGTGGGTGTATCAAAGGTTATATTAGGGTGTGAGGAGGTGCATCAGATTATCACGTGGATGATGTCATCAGTGATGTCATCAGTGATGTCATTTGAGATGTCATCAGTGATGTCATTTGAGATGTCATCAGTGATGTCATCAGTGATGTCACTGACCATGTCATGAGTGATGTAATATGTGACATCATCAGCAGTGCATTGCAGGAGCGCGAGTTATAGTTAGCTGAACTAACTATAACGGGGAATTTCACGGTTTTATGCGAGTGCAATGTCCAACTATCTATAACTGTCCCTAAAACCTATGGTTTTTTCAGTGAATTTGTAAGGTTTTTTAAATGCTAATTTCTAACTATAACGTGCCTGAAACCTATGGTTTTTTCAGTGAATTTCAAAGGTTTTTAAATGCTAATTCCTAACTATAACATGTCTGAAACCTATGGTTTTTTTCAGTGAATTTCAAAGATTTTGTAAATGACAATTTTTAAATGTATTAATTGTTATATTTATTTTTTTGATACTGATTTACTACATTTTTTTAAACTATTTATTTTTAGATATTTTATTTTTAAATTACATTGTAATTACATTATACATTACATTACAAAATATACTTTCTCAGAATGATTTACTTTAGTTTAAATACTTGCAAATAGGCAATAGACTTTTAAGTACAGTAGTTACAGTTGTTGCAATGGGCAACACAATTTCAAACACAATGCAACATTGAGCTCAATGTGAATTTCTAGTTAAATGCAATTAGTTACTTTATGGATTACTTTTCTAACCACAGGACTGGATCCTAGATTCAGTCCTGCGACATCTCCTGTAAACAGTTGAGTAAAAGCGTTTTGGTTACAGTAGTGATTTTTAAGGAATATTATTGTATTTTAAAAGTTGACACTTAGAAACTTTTCACATAGAATCACCAATGTTATCCTATGGGAGGAAATTCACTTAGCAGGTAAGTAGTGTTATCGTTACTTTTTCTTACTCAGTGGTGGATCCTGGATCCAGCACTGGTGCATCTCCTGTAAACAGTTGAAAGAATGCGTTTAAGTCATACAGGCGACTTTTAAGGAAAATTTGTAGTTTGTGAAAATCGACACTGAAACTTTTCTGCTGAAAACCAGACAATGGATTCCTATGGAAGGAAATACAAGTTACTGGTAAGTACGGTTAGAATGACTTTTCAGGGTCAGTGCTGGGCTTAAAGATGCAGCACTGGGTTCTCTCCTGATAACAGGTGAGTAAATCGGAATTCGTAGTTCGGCTGATTTTAGAGGAATATTATAAAGTTCCAAAACTCCACACTTAGAAGAATTTCCAAGTGAAACCAGTCAATGTTAGCCTATGGAAGGAAATTCAAGTTACTGGTAAGTACGGTTAGAATTACTTTTCAGGATCAGTACTGGGCTCAAAGATGCAGCACTGAGGTCTCTCCTGATAACCGGTGAGTAAATCGGAATTCGTAGTTCTGATGATTTTAGAGGAATATTTGTATGTTTCAAAAATCGACACAAACTTTTTCAGCAAAAAGCAGGCAATGATACCTATGGAAGGAAATTCAAGTTACTGGTAAGTACGGTTAAAATTACTTTTCAGGATCAGTACTGGGCTCAAAGATGCAGCACTGAGGTCTCTCCTGATAACAGGTGAGTAAATCGGAATTCGTAGTTCGGCTGATTTTAGAGGAATATTTGCACAATGGTGAAGGAAGGGGGTGGGGCCTGAGGTGACATGTCTGCAAACACGCCCTGTGGCGCGTTTTAAGTTGGAGAATTAATTCCTCCTCAATACCGAGGGTCCCTAGGGGCCAACTAGCCCACCAGATACCTCCATTATGTGCCAGAGAGCTGCGTTGCAGAGAGGTGTTCAGAGGCCACGCCCCTTTTTGCACCTCTCTGCAACGCAGCTCTGTGGCGCTTTCTGGACGTACCTGGTGGGCTAGTTGGCCCCAGGGACCCTCAGGATTGAAGGGATTTAATTCCCCATCTTAAAACGCGCCATGGGGCCTGTTTGCACACATGTCACCTTTAGCCCCGCCCCCTCCCTTCACCACTGTCCAAACGCGCCCCGTGGTGCATTTTAAGTTGGGGGATTAAGTCCCCTTTAATCCTGAGGGTCCCTGGGGTCCAACTATCACACCAGGTACCTCCAGTAAGCGCCACAGAGCTGCGTTGCAGAGAGGTGTAAAAAGGGGCGTGGCCTGGACCACCTCTCTGCAACCCAGCCCTGTGGCGCTTACTGGAGGTACCTGGTGGGCTAGTTGGCCTCAGGGACCCCAGTATTGAATGGGAATTATTTCCCCAATTTAAAATGCGCCACAGGGCGCGTTTGCAGAGTGGTTAAGGGAGGGGTGGGGCCTGACGCTCGATCGCGTCTTTTTCTTTCTTTTTGTTTTTTTGAAGGGGGGCTGTGTGGCCCCTTCTTTTTACTTTTGGGGCCCTGGGGACCCCATCCCCCAGGGCCTGATGCCTTTTTCCTTTTTAAAAAAAAATACTGTAGGGGAAGGGGCCGCGTGGCCCCCTCCCGTGGCCTATTCCGGCCCCGGGGACCCCATCCCCGGGGCATGGCCACTTTTTAAAAATAATTTTGGAGGAGGGGGCTGCGTGGCCCCCCTCCTAAGGCCTCTATTGGCCCTGGGGACCCCATCCCCGGGGCCGGCCTTTATTTATTTTTTTATTTTTGGGGAGGGGGGCCGTGTGGACCCCAACTCCCCTACGGACCTTGCTGGCTCCCCGCCTCCTGCGGGAGCCGGCATTTCTTTTCCACATGGGGAGCTGCTAAGATGCAGCTCCCCGTGTGGAAAAGCAATCTGCTTTGGTTTTGGAAGAGAGAGCAGGTTTCCTGCTCTCTGTTCCAAAACCAAAGCAGTTTGCCATGACAGGACGGGAGCCGCGAGGCTGCCGCCCTGTCATAGCAAACTACAGTGTCCCGGGGTAGGCACCCCGGGACACTGCAGGAGCCGGCCCTGGGGGGTGGCGGTCCCCAGGGCCTTCAAGGGCTCCAGGAGGGGGGCCGCACGGCCCCCCTCCCTCCATTGGCAAACCCCCAGGGAGGTGGTGGTCCCCGGGGCTCGGTTGTCCGTAACGGACCCCCATATTGAAATATTTAGTGCCCCGGGGAGGTGGCGGTCCCCAGGGCATGTGGGGGGGCACGAGCCCCCCCACACAGGTTAATTTGAAAATAAAAAAAAGAAGCCCGGGGGGTGGCGGTCCCCGGGGCTGCGGGAGGGCCGAGAGACCTCCGCACCATTTATTTTTAAAGCCCCGGGGGGTGGCGGTCCCCGGGGCTTGGGGGGCCTTAGAGGCCCCCACATTAATTATAAATAAAGCCCCACATGCCCCCACGCTTCGATTTTTTTTTTTATCGGCGGGATCCGCGCACCCTAAGCGCATCCCGCCGATTTAAAAAAAAAAAAATGCTTTTTTCTGCCCAGGGGGTCCTTGTGGAACCCCCTGAGCACACCTAGGGGGTCAGGGTGTTTCTACCCTGCCCCCTTTGTGCGTTTTGCGCACTTGTTTCTTCTGCCTCGGTTCTACCGAGGGACAAAATGGCTACCAACACTTCCTGATTTGGAGTGTTGACAGCCAGTTGACAGCCAATTAGCATGCAGCTTGTGATCGGGAGGGTGCGCGAAGGGTGCGCTCAGGGTGCGCGGATCCGACGAGGCCATAGCTATATATGTGATTTTACTTGTGATTTTCTCAGGAACTACTGAACGGATTTACACCATTTAAGCAAAAGGCACGAGTCTGAACCAAGGGCTACCTCTTTGCCAAATTTGGTGTAATTCCGTTCAGCAGTTCGGGCTGTAGCCGCGATGAACTGTTCCTATGGAAAAATGAATGGGGAAAACAAGTTTTGGGACCCCCCTTTTTTCTCAGCCCCCGCTTGACGAATCACCCCGATACATTCTGGATATCAGTGGACCGGAGTTGGAAAATTTCGCGAAGATTCGTCAACCGGCGCCAACGTTATTTCAAATAGAATGTTGCGGATTTCCTATGGAAAATAGGTCCTAACTATAACTATCTACTGGCGACCGCCAGTAGATAATATATATATATATATTCACTGAAAAAACCATAGGTTTTAGGGACAGTTATAGTTAGTTGGACATTTCACTCGTACAAAACCATAGAAATTCCCCCGTTATAGTTAGTTCAGCTAACTATAACTCGCGCTCCGCAATGCACTGCTGATGACGTCACATATTACATCACTCATGACATGGTCAGTGACATCACTGGTGACATCACTGATGACATCTCAAATGACATCACTGATGACATCACTGATGTCATCATCCAGTGACTGTGTGTTTCTGTAAAGTTTAAATATGTTTAATATATATAGGGAAAGGCGTATTGAAGAATGAGTGGGTGTATAAGTGTCTGAATGGATGATTTAGTACGTGAGTGACTGACTCTACAAGTGAGTGATTAAATGTATCTTACTGAATGCATGGGTTAGTGACTAAACTGTGTGAATGTCTGTATCCGTCTGTCTGTTGGTTTGTAAGCGGCTGCATGGGCTTTCTGAATAGCTACATGAGTGTCTACATGGGTTATTGATTGATTGTCTGAGTATCTGTATGGGTGCCTGAGTGTTTGTGTGGGTGGGGTGTGTGTGACTCTGTGCATAGATGTGTGAGTTGGTGATTCACTGGGTGCATGGTTTCAAGAGTGCATCTGTGATGGACTGTATGGGTGGGTGAGTGTGTGTATGGGTGTGTTAGTGATTGAATGTATATCTCAGTGGTACATGTGTGAGTAACTACATATGTGAAAGGCAGTATATATGTGTGTTGGAGTATATAAATGGCTATAAGTGAGAGTGTGTGATTGTGAGAGTGGCTGAATGGATGAGTGTGTACTTGTATCAGTGATTGTATAAGAGCGTAAGAATGTGCTAGTATTTGTATGAGTAAGTGAGCTGGTGTGTGTATAACTGTATAGGTGAGTAAATGGGTGTGTGATTAAGTTTTTTGCATGACTGACTAGGTGTGTGAGTACCTCTATGGATGAGTGGCGGTGTGTGAGTGTTTATATAGGTGTATGAGTGCATATGATAGTCCTGTACTGAGTGACTAAGTATGAGTGACTGTACGGGTGAGTGAGTGGATGTGTGTGTAGACCTAAGAATCAGTGAGTGGGTATGTAGTTTTTGGTGTTGGAGTGTCTATGGTTTTGAGAATGGCAGTCTGTAATTTAGAGTGGGTGTATCAAAAGTTATATTAGGGTGTGAGAAGATGCATGAAATTATCACATGGATGATGTCATCAGTGATGTCATTTGAGATGTCATCAGTGATGTCATCAGTGATGTCACTGACCATGTCATGAGTGATGTAATATGTGACGTCATCAGCAGTGCATTGCGGGGGCGCGAGTTATAGTTAGCTGAACTAACTATAACGGGGGAATTTCTATGGTTTTGTACGAGTGAAATGTCCAACTAACTATAACTGTCACTAAAACCTATGGTTTTTTCAGTGAATTTCAAAGGTTTTTTTAAATGCTAGTTTCTAACTATGCCTACAGAGGTAGGACATGTGAAGAAAGAAGAAAAAACGCACAGAAAGAAGCAAAAGATGTGCAGAAAGAACCAACAGAGGAGCAGAAAGAGGTCTTGTTGTAAAATCATCCTGTGCCCACAACTTTTTCAGACGGGTACTGGTGGTAACTGACTCTGACTAACCAGAGCCAGTGCTATGCTAAAAGACACTTAGAATACAGTGAAAACACCTACATACACTAGGGAACACTATGCGTTGGGGTACCCCTGTGATTAGCATGACCTCCTCTGCAAGTCCCTAGTACATAATGGGGCAGGGGATTAAAACTACCTCTTAAAACGCGCTACAGGGCGCGTTTGCACAGTGGTTAAGGGAGGGGGCCTGAGGTGACATGTGTGCAAACGCACCCCGTGGCGCGTTTTAAGTTGCGGGATTAAGTCCCCTTGAATTCTGAGGGTCCCTGGGGCCCAACTAGCCCCCAGGTACCTACAGTTAGGACCACAGAGCTGAGTTGCAGAGAGGCGTTCCGAGGCCACGCACCTTTTTCACCTCTCTGCAACGCAACTCTGTTGTGCTTACTGAAGGTACCTGGTGGGCTAGTTGGCCCCCAGGGTCCCTCAGGATTCAAAGGGAATTAATTCCCCAACTTAAAACGCACCACAGGGCGTGTTTGCGCACATGTCACCTGAGGCCCCGCCCCTCCCTTCACCACTGTGCAAACGCGCCCCGTGGTGCGTTTTAAGTTGGGGGATTAGGTCACCTTGAATTCTGAGGGTCCCTGGGGCCCAACTAGCCCACTAGGTACTTCCAGTAAGCACCACAGGCCTGCGTTGCAACGCCTGTAACAAATTGTGCAGTTGTGTTTAGGTAGTGAAGAGGGTCGTGCTGGGGGTAGTGTTTTAGGGTTTAGGGTAGTGCAGTGGTGTTTGTGTAGTGTAGGGGGTCATGCTGGGGGTAGATTTAGGGTTTAGGGTAGTGCAGTGGTGTTTGGGTAGTGTAGGGAGTCGTGCTGGGGGAGTGTTTTAGGGTTTAGGGTAGTGCAGTGGTGTTTGGGTAGTGTAGGGGTCGTGCTGGGGGTAGTGTTTTAGGGTTTAGGGTAGTGCAGTGGTGTTTGGGTAGTGTAGGGGGTCGTGCTGGGGGTAGTGATTTAGGGTAGTGCAGTGGTGTTTGGGTAGTGTAGGGGGTACTGCTGGGGGTAGTGTTTTAGGGTTTAGGTTAGTGCAGTGGTGTTTGGGTAGTGTAGGGGTACTGCTGGGGGTAGTGTTTTAGGGTTTAGGGTAGTGCAGTGGTGTTTGTGTAGTGTAGGGGGTAGTGTTTTAGGGTTTAGGGTAGTGCAGTGGTGTTTGTGTAGTGTAGGAGGTCGTGTTTTAGGGTTTAGGGTAGTGCAGTGGTCTTTGGGTAGTGTAGGGAGTCGTGCGGGGTAGTGTTTTAGGGTTTAGGGTAGTGTAGGGGGTCATGCGGGGGTAGTGTTTTAGGGATTAGGGTAGTGCATTGGTGTTTGGGTAGTGTAGGGGGTCATGCGGGGGGTAGTGTTTTAGGGTTTAGGGCAGTGCAGTGGTGTTTGGGTAGTGTAGGGGTCGTGCTGGGGGAGTGTTTTAGGGTTTAGGGCAGTGCAGTGGTGTTCGGGTAGTGTAGGGGGTCGTGCTGGGGGAGTGTTTTAGGGTTTAGGGCAGTGCAGTGGTGTTCGGGTCGTGTAGGGGGTCGTGCTTGGGGGAGTGTTTGAGGGTTTAGGGCAGTGCAGTCGTGTTCGGGTAGTGTAGGGGGTTGTGCTGGGGGTAGTATTTTAGGGTTTAGGGTAGTGCAGTGGTGTTCGGATAGTGTAGGGGGTCGTGCTGGGGGTAGTGTTCTAGGGTTTAGGGCAGTGCAGTGGTGTTTGGGCAGTGTAGGGGGTAATGCTGGGGGTGGTGTTTTAGGGATAAGGGCAGTGCAGTGGTGTTCGGGCAGTGTAGGGGGTCGTGCTGGGGGCGGTGTTTCAGGGTTTAGGGCAGTGCAGTGGTGTTCGGGCAGTGTAGGGGGTCGTGCAGGGGGTGGTGTTTCAGGGTTTAGGGCAGTGGTGTTCGGGCAGTGTAGGGGGTTGTGCTGGGGGTGGTGTTTCAGGGTTTGGGGCAGTGCAGTGGTGTTCGAGCAGTAAAGGGGGTCGTGCTGGGGGTGGTGTTTCAGGGTTTAGGGCAGTGCAGTGGTGTTCGGGCAGTGTAGGGGGCGGTGCAGGGGGTGGTGTTTCAGGGTTTAGGGCAGTGCAGTGGTGTTCGGGCAGTGTAGGGGGTGCTGCAGGGGTGGTGTTTCAGGGTTTAGGGCAGTGCAGTGGTGTTCGGGCAGTGTAGGGGGTCGTGCAGGGGGTGGTGTTTCAGGGTTTAGGGCAGTGCAGTGGTGTTCGGGCAGTGTAGGGGGTCGTGCTGGGGCTGGTGTTTCAGGGTTTAGGGCAGTACAGTGGTGTTCGGGCAGTGTAGGGGTCGTGCTGGGGCTGGTGTTTCAGGGTTTAGGGCAGTGCAGTGGTGTTCGGGCAGTGTAGGTGGTTGTGCTGGGGCTGGTGTTTCAGGGTTTAGGGCAGTGCAGTGGTGTTCGGGCAGTGTAGGTGGTCGTGCTGGGGCTGGTGTTTCAGGGTTTAGGGCAGTGCAGTGGTGTTCGGGCAGTGTAGGGGTCGTGCTGGGGCTGGTGTTTCAGGGTTTAGGGCAGTGCAGTGGTGTTCGGGCAGTGTAGGGGTCTTGCTGGGGCTGGTGTTTGAGAGTCTAGGGCAGTGCAGTGGTATTCGGGCAGTGTAGGGGGTCTTGCTGGGGTGGTGTTTCAGGGTTTAGGGCAGTGCAGTGGTGTTTGGGCAGTGTAGGGGGTCATGCTGGGGCTAGTGTTTCAGGATTTAGGGCAGAGCAATGGTGTTCAGGCAGTGTAGGGGGTTTTGCTGGAGGTGGTGTTTCAGGGTTTAGGGCAGTGCAGTGGTGTTCGTGCAGTGTAGGGGGGTGTTTCAGGGTTTAGGGCAGTGGTGTTCAGGCAGTGTAGGGGGTCTTGCTGGGGTTGATGTTTCAGGGTTTAGGGCAGTGCAGTGGTGTTCGGGCTTTGTAGGGGGTCGTGCAGGGGGTAGTGTTTCAGGGTTTAGGACAGTGCAGTGGTGTTCGGGCAGTGTAGGGGGTCGTGCTGGGGGTGGTGTTTCAGGGTTAAGGGCAGTGCAGTGGTGTTCGGGCAGTGTAGGGTGTCGTGCTGAGGGGTGGTGTTTCAGGGTTTAGGGCAGTGCAGTGTTGTTCGGGCAGTGTAGGGGTGGTGCAGGGGTGGTGTTTCAGGGTTTAGGGCAGTGCTGTGGTGTTTGGGCAGTGTAGGGGTCGTGCAGGGGTGGTGTTTCAGGGTTTAGGGCAGTGCAGTGGTGTTCGGCCAGTGTAGGTGGTCTTGCTGGGGGTGGTGTTTCAGGCTTTAGTGCAGTGGTGTTCGGGCAGTGTAGGGGGTCTTGCTGGGGGTGGTGTTTCAGGGTTTAGGGCAGTGCAGTGGTGTTCGGGCAGTGTAGGGGTCTTGCTGGGGCTGATGTTTCAGGGTTTAGGGCAGTGCAGTGGTGTTCGGGCAGTGTAGGGGGTCATGCTGGGGCTGGTGTTTGAGGGTTTAGGGTAGTGCAGTGGTTTTCGGGCAGTGTAGGGGGTCGTGCTGGGGCTGGTGTTTCAGGGTTTAGGGCAGTGCAGTGGTTTTCGGGCAGTGTAGGCGGTCGTGCTGGGGCTGGTGTTTCAGGGTTTAGGGCAGTGCAGTGGTTTTCGGGCAGTGTAGGGGGTCGTGCTGGAGGTGGTGTTTCAGGGTTTAGGGCAGTGCAGTGGTGTTCGGGCAGTGTAGGGGGTCGTGCTGGGGGTGGTGTTTCAGGGTTTAGGGCAGTGCAGTGGTTTTCGGGCAGTGTAGGGGGTCGTGCTGGGGGTGGTGTTTCAGGGTTTAGGGCAGTGCAGTGGTGTTCGGGCAGTGTAGGGGGTCGTGCAGGGGGTGGTGTTTCAGGGTTTAGGGCAGTGCAGTTGTGTTCGGGCAGTGTAGGGGTCGTGCTGGGGCTGGTGTTTCAGGGTTTAGGGCAGTGCAGTGGTGTTCGGGCAGTGTAGGGGGTCTTGCTGAGGGTGGTGTTTCAGGGTTTAGGGCAGTGGTGTTCGGGCAGTGTAGGGGCTCTTGCTGGGGGTGGTGTTTCAGGGTTTAGGGCAGTGGTGTTCGGGCAGTGTAGGGGGTCTTGCTGGGGGTAGTGTTTCAGGGTTTAGGGCAGTGCAGTGGTGTTTGTGCAGTGTAGGGGGTCGTGCTGGGGATGGTGTTTCAGGGTTTAGGGCAGTGCAGTAGTGTTCGGGCAGTGGAGGGGGTCGTGAAGGGGGTGGTGTTTCAGGGTTTAGGGTTTAGGGCAGTGGTGTTCGGGCAGTGTAGGGGGTCGTGCTGGGGGTGGAGTTTTAGGGTTTAGGGCAGTGCAGTGTTGTTCGGGCAGTGTAGGGGTCGTGCTGGGGGTGGTGTTTTAGGGTTTAGGGCAGTGGTGTTCGGGCAGTGTAGGGGGTCTTGCTGGGGGTGATGTTTCAGGGTTTAGGGCAGTGCAGTGGTGTTCGGGCAGTGTAGGAGGTCTTGCTGGGGGTAGTGTTTCAGGGTTTTGGGCAGTGCAGTGGTGTTTGGGCAGTGTAGGGGTCATGCTGGGGGTGGTGTTTCAGGGTTTAGGGCAGTGCAGTGGTGTTCGGGCAGTGTAGGGGGTCATGCTGGGGGTGGTGTTTCAGGGTTTAGGGCAGTGCAGTGGTGTTCGGGCAGTGTAGGGGGTCATGCTAGGGTATGTGTTTCAGGGTTTAGGGCAGTGCAGTGGTGTTCGGGCAGTGTAGGGGGTCGTGCAGGGGCTGGTGTTTCAGGGTTTAGGGCAGTGCAGTGGTGTTCGGGCAGTGTAGGGGTCGTGCTGGGGGTAGTGTTTTAGGGTTTAGGGTAGTGCAGTGGTGCTTGTGTAGTGTAGGGGGTCGTGCTGGGGGTAGTGTTTTAGGGTTTAGGGTAGTGCAGTGGTGTTTGGGTAGTGTAGGGGTCGTGCTGGGGTAGTGTTTTAGGATTTAGGTTAGTGCAGTGGTGTTTGGGTAGTGTAGGGGGTCGTGCTGGGGGTAGTGTTTTAGGGTTTAAGGTAGTGCAGTGGTGTTTGTGTAGTGTAGGGGGTTGTGCTGGGGGTAGTGTTTTAGGGTTTAGGGTAGTGCAGTGGTGCTTGTGTAGTGTAGGGGGTCGTGCTGGGGGTAGTGTTTTAGGGTTTAGGGTAGTGCAGTGGTGTTTGTGTAGTGTAGGGGTCATGTTTTAGGGTAGTGCAGTGGTGTTTGGGTAGTATAGGGGGTCATGCTGGGGGTAGTGTTTTAGGATTTAGGTTAGTGCAGTGGTGTTGGGGTAGTGTTTTAGGGTTTATGGTAGTGCAGTGGTGTTTGTGTAGTGTAGGGGGTCATGCTGGGGGTAGTGTTTTAGGGTTTAGGACAGTGCAGTGGTGCTTGTGTAGTGTAGGGGGTCGTGCTGGGGTAGTGTTTTAGGGTTTAGGGTAGTGCAGTGGTGTTTTTGTAGTGTAGGGGTCATGTTTTAAGATGCAACGCTCCAATACCTGACCAGTCTGCACTACATAAAACTGCAAAAAAACTAAAAATAAAAAGTGTTTTGCACACTTTTGTCATTGGGCTAAATGTGGGCTACATCTGGGTAATATTTGTGCTACATTTGGGCTCTTTTTCACTGGTGGCCATCTTGGAAGACTTCTTTGTTATGAAGTTTCCTAATTTCCTCATTTACTGCAGTCTCCTCAGCAGGAAATGCTTTCAGTTTTTACTTTGATTCCATCAAGAAGGCATTCAGATGTGTCACACATTTGCCATAAATTCAGAATGTTATTACTCTAGTTGTTCATTAGATCACTGTAGTAAAGCTACTGCTCACCAAGGAGTTAACTGGAAGTCTACTGCTGGTATTGAAAGTGATTGTTTCAGTCTGCATGTCAGAATTTTCTAATGAAATAGAAGAGGATTTGAGATCTCACTTAAAACATGCACTAAATTTTCTTTTTGCAGCACTAACCATAATTTCTATGGCAAAATGAACCCCCTCATTTTGTTCCTTTTTAAATTAAATGTTTTAAGTGTTACCAGTTTATTCCAATCAAGATGGCTTCAGGTGTGCCATACTTTTGTCATAAGTAAGGCTGTTAGCACTCTAGTTGTTCTTTAGAACACTCTGGGAACCTGCAGTAGAACACAAAGGCATCAACTGACAGGCTGCTCCTGTTGAAATATAACAGGAAGATATTTGAGATCTCACTTAAAACATGTCCTAATTTTTCTTTCTACAGCACTAACCATAATTTCTATGGCAAAATGAACCACCTCATTTTGTTCCTTTTTAAATTAAATGTTTTAAGTGTTACCAGTTTATTCCAATCAAGATGGCTTCAGGTGTGCCATACTTTTGTCATAAGTAAGACTGTTAGCGCTCTAGTTGTTCTTTAGAACACTCTGGGAAGCTGCAGTAGAACACAAAGGCATCAACTGACAGGCTGCTCCTGTTGAAATATAACAGGAAGATATTTGAGATCACACTTGAAACATGTCCTAATTTTTCTTTCTACAGCACTAACCATAATTTCTATGACAAAATGAACCCCATCATTTTGTTCCTTTTTAAATTAAATGTTTTAAGTGTTACCAGTTTATTCCAATCAAGATGGCTTCAGGTGTGCCATACTTTTGTCATAAGTAAGACTGTTAGCGCTCTAGTTGTTCTTTAGAACACTCTGGGAAGCTGCAGTAGAACACAAAGGCATCAACTGACAGGCTGCTCCTGTTGAAATATAACAGGAAGATATTTGAGATCACACTTGAAACATGTCCTAATTTTTCTTTCCAGAGCACTAACCATAATTTCTATGACAAGATGAACCCCATCATTTTGTTCCTTTTTAAATTAAATGTTTTAAGTGTTACCAGTTTATTCCAATCAAGATGGCTTCAGGTGTGCCATACTTTTGTCATAAGTAAGGCTGTTAGCACTCTAGTTGTTCTTTAGAACACTCTGGGAAGCTGCAGTAGAACACAAAGGAATCAACTGTCAGTCTCTGCCCTTGTTGGATGTACATGTTTTACTGAGAATGTCAGACTTCATTCTCACATGACTGAGAAAGATAATGTGAATTTACAGAAAATATGCTCTCATTTTAGCTTCTGGGGCACCTTCCAAAACTGTATGGGACAAGCATGTGAAAATAGTTTTCTCTCAAACATGATTCATGATATCCCAGCAGAAGGTTTTTCACAGGGTAAAATCACCTTAGAACACACCACAATTCCTGAAATTAGTATGGTACCATCAACAAATGAATTCTAATGTAACTAAAGTCTGTTATCACCCTTTATAGTTCTCCTTTTGGTAACCCTCAAAATCTTTGATTCACTACAATGCATTTCAAAGGGGTACTATCATTTATATTGGTCCCAAGATGGCTGCCAGCAATTCCAGGATGAAGTGCTGACAGCCAATCAGATCTCACGATGACATGTGTGGTTAGGCTCCGCCCAGATATATATGTGTTTTTACTTTTGATTTTCTCAGCAACTACTGAACGGATTTACACCATTTAACAAAAAGGGTTCTTTTTGAACCAAGAACTACCTCTTTGCCAAATTTGGTGTAATTCCGTTCAGCAGTTCGGGCTGTAGCCTTGCATAAAGTTTCCAATGGGAAATTGATTTTGTGACTCTTATTTTTTTTATTTCTCCGCAACTACTGAACGGATTTACACCATTTAACAAAAAGGGTTCTTTCTGAACCAAGAACTACCTCTTTGCCAAATTTGGTGTAATTCCGTTCAGCAGTTCGGGCTGTAGCCGTGTCTAAAGTTTCCTATGGGAAAATGAATGGGGAAAACACGTTTTGGGACCCCCTTTTTTCTCTGCCCCCGCTTGACGAATCACCCTGAGACTTTCAGGGTAGGAGCGGACCGGAGCGGGCCATAAAGTTTGAAAATTTCGCGAAGATTCGTCAACCGACGCAAGAGTTATTTCAAATAGAATGTCGCGGATTTCCTATGGAAAATAGGTCCTAACTATAACTATCTACTGGCGACCGCCAGTAGATAATATGTATATATATATATATATATACATGCTCTTTGTGGAGTATTGGTGGAATATTATTGTGTGAGGACCACAATATCACTACGGAGGCACCCGTTCAAGAGTTCGGCAGGACCTTTGTGGAATTGGTGAGAAATATATATTTTCTATGGATTAAACCACTTCCCAACTTGGAGTCTGTGCCCGTTTGTTTTGTCCTGCTGGTGGAGCACTCAGGAGTTTCTATATATATATATATACATATATATATATATATATTGCTTAAAACCTTGTTTTTTTAAGTTCCCTTAATCCGTGGAACGAAAACAGGAACGGCCTCCACTTTCTTAGTGCAAGTTTCTTTATTTTTGAATTACAGCTTTGCAGCCATGACGCGTTTCGGCCTTCGCAGGCCTTGATCACATGACGCGTCTACGTACCCTCCTCCAATTTAAAGTGCCAAGTGCATAAACAAACTAGAAGACAGACTGACGTCCTGTCTCCACGTCATGTTACAATGTAGCAAATTATTTTCGTAATTTGTTTAAACTGGACAGAGAAAATGTGTTTGATAAATATAGACATAATATCTGTATAAATACAACATATATATATGTGGGTTTGTATGTGTTATTTTTTTGCCAGTAATTTCCAATGAAGTAACAGGTTGTTGGATTTGCAATGGGACAGGGTGAAAATTATTACATTTATAATTAGTTAATTGTTTTTAATGTCAATTACGTGTTATTGTATATTAAATATTCTACTAATTCTCATGGAAATGAATTGATTGTTTAGTTCAACTTGTTAATTTAAAACTACATTTTTGTTAACATTTATTTGTTAGAAGCAGGTTATTGGATTTATATGTGAATAGGATGGGATATTAATGAATGTTAATTCATTTTATTGTAAATTTAATATTTATTTGATTATCATTTTTTAATTGTTAATTTTATTTATTTAAGTTTAATTTCTAAATTATTATATATATTTTAATTTTTATACTTTTGTTAGCAACTTATATGTTATTAGCAGGTTCTTAGGTTCATAGTGGAATAGAGTGGGAAGTGCACGAAATTAATATTTTTGTATTAATTATTAATCTTGATAAAAAAATTAATTGCTAAGTATGTATATTTTCAATATTTTATTTGTTTTTTAATTATATGTTTTATTTCAATTATTTATTACTTTATTGCTACATGTTTTTAATAATAATATTAGTAAAATATATTTTTTAGGTTTTATTGCTTTCATTTTATTTGTGCTATGAAATTTATTTCTTTTTTAAATTAATTTGTATTATTTTTAAGTTGATATAGAATGCATTTTTTTTATATAAAACATGATATATAATGCATTGTTGTTAGATATTTAAATGTTTGCTAGAAAGTAATTTTGAGTTGGAATGGCATATGCAATTCTTCCAAAGTCCAAAACTTTCCCTATTGTTTCATTATGGGAATAGTAAATTTACCTGTCCGAAGTCCAACAATTTCCCTACTGTTGCTTAGACTGGAGTGCAATTAGAACATCTAGCCCCTGCCAAGCCCCACACCTTCCGTACTGTTGGTTAGACTGGAGTGGGAATTGTAAATCAAACTTCCCCCAAATCCAACATTTTGCCTCCTGTTGGTTGACAGTAGTGGAAATAGTAAATATAACCCCTCCAAAGTCCAACAATTTCCCTAATGTTGCTTGGATTGGAGTGGGAATAGTAAATCTATCCCCTCTGAAATACAGTGCTATCACTACTGTAGCCTAAAGTGGAATGGAAATAGTAAATCTATTCCCTCCTAAGTCCAACACTTTCCTTACTATTACTTAGACTAGAGGGGGAATAATAAACCTATCCCCTCCAAAGTCCAACACTTTCTCTACTGTTGTACATTGGTGTGGGAAAAGTAAATATAACCACTTTGAAGTCAAACACTTTCCCCAATGTTGCGGAGAATGAAGTGAGAATAGTGAATTTAACCTCTTTTAAACTCCAAAGCATTCCCTACTGTTACTATGGGCCTAATTATGACTTTGGCGCCCTCCTCCAAGACCGCCAAAGCCGTACTGACACCGCCCGCCAGATTATGACTTTTTTAGTCACTGGCGAGTGGTTCTTTGGGAGTCCAACAGCTGTCCCTATGAAAAAGGCACCGCAATGGGAGCATCAAAGGCAGTTCCCGCACAGCATGGACGGGTCCAGTCCATGTCATGTATGAACTGGGGTACATGCACACAGGGGGACACAACATGTACCCCCCCTGCATGCACCCAATGGCCCTTTGTTTCCTCTCTGCCACAGTTTTCATGACGGGCTCACCGCCATGAAAACCATAGCGGAGAGAAAACTCATATTATGCTTGATAGTGCTGTAGCGGCACCGCCAAGCATATTGTGGCCACAAGACCGCCGCAACACTGCCAGGGATCTCTGATCCCCGGTGGTTATGGCAGTCCCATGGTGGTCCGACCTCTCAACTTGTAATAGGGTGGTCGGACCGCCGGTGCCCTGGTGCCTGCCCTGCCACAGTGGCTACGGCGGTCCATCGGACTGCCATAGTCATAATTAGGCACTTAGACTAGAGTGAGACTAATCGATCTAACACCTCCGAAGTCCATTGGTTTTTTCTACTATTGCTTAGATTTGAGTGGGAATAGTAAATCTAACCCCACCAAAGTCCAACGCCTTCCCTATTGCTGCATAAAATTCGAGCGGGAAATAGTAAAGCTTACCCTCCAATGTCCAACACTTTTCCTAAAGTTAGTTAGAGCCGATTTATGTTATTTTTTATTTTGCTGTTTAATTTTATGTGTTTTAATTTTTTTAGTATTTTATTTTTCTGTTTATATTTTTTTAGGAAAAATAGTTTTTTCTATCTTACATATTTATTATATATACTTTTTAAGTTGTTTTTGTTACTGTTAATATTATTTTTATAATTTTTTAAACTGTTAGAATATTATTACTGTAAAAATATATATATGTACATTAGTTGTATATTTAGTGTAAAATATTAAATAAAAGTATTTTATCTGCTTATTTTAACATTTAAATCAGATTACATATTTTTGTCAGAATTTCCACTTTATTTTACTGTTAATATTTAATATTAAATGCATTTAAAAATTGTGTCATTATTTAATTATTGTTATGTATTTATAAGTATATGTAGCCTACTGGAGAATACAGCAAAATCTTAGAATTTCTTTATGCTTCCATTTGTACTTCATTTACCTTCATATTGCCGAGACACCACCAACTATACTGGTGAGATCACTGGGATTCATTGGGAGGAGCGCTTCTTACTGATCACATTGGATGTATCCTCTTTATTCATATGCATACAACATGAGCAGGGCATAGCAGCTTGGCAACCTTTTTTAAGGGCAGATCTCTGACATGTTATGATCACGGTCAAATGCTTTTGGAAATGATCGAATTTTGTCTTGATCAGAACATTTTTCTATTCGAGAGACAGTATTACAGACAGGTTTATTGGACTTCTATGGCCACCTTCTTCGCCCCAAGCTAAACAAATTTATTCATGGGCTGGTGGGAGGAGCAGGAGGTCATGACCTCTACCAACACGCTGTACACTAGTCATGCTGCATTATGGACCAAGGAACCTATTTAAAACTTGTCACACAGTGCAGAGCAGCAAGTAAGCTTCCTGCACTGCACTGCATGATAGGGAAAGGGCAGGAATGCACCATATTTAAGACAATGTGGTGCATTCCTGCCTTTTCCCCAGTACTGGCACCCTTTTGGCAGCCTAATGCCAATGTAGGCATCCTTGCACCATGGTGCAAGGGTGCCTGCGTTGCATGCAGGATTGTTTTTGTGAAGGAAGGGGCACCTTCCTGCACAAAAACAATACTGATAGCCATATTCCTCTTTCTATGTGTGCTGCAGAATGCATGCTTACTCATTCTGGTAAATCTGGAAACAATCATAGCTCACCTTCCCAGAGCAGAGTAAGGCAATGCATTGATTTGTGCTGCGTTGTTTTACTCTAGATTTATGGAGCCATTCAGGGCCACGCAAAGTGGGCTTGCGTGGCATCATAAATCTGACTTAAGGTTTGTGTCACTCTTGCACCACATTGCGTGGTGCAAGAGTGACGTAAACCAGCTCATAAATAGGCCCCCAAGTATAAAGAAGATTTAGTCATCAAATGGGATGGCTCATGGGAGTTGGTGGAAGATTTATTTGAATATCTTGAATAACCTGAATCTGGGTTTTACCCACACCATAGATAAATATCAGATTGACTTTTGAGATATCAGAATGAGAATGAAGAATTATATTTTGGAAACATCACTGTCCCGGAAGGGGACAGCAGGTAATAGTATACTGCAAGCTAGGAGCCAACACCCCATTAGTTTAAAATGGAGCATCCCCTATGCGGAATTAGTGAGGGTGAGGCGTAACTGTAGTGTTCAACAATCTTATGATATGGAGGCGGTAGTCACGTTCAAATGGTTGAAAGAAAGAGGCTACCCTGCCTATATTTTGGAACAAGCAGTGTTAAAAGCGAGAGACAAAACCAGAGATTCCCTTCTTTATTAAAAATAAAGGGCTCTCGGTAAGAAGGAAGGACCAGATCTAGTAAGATTCATCAACACATTTATTTGCAAATCTGCAAGTATACATACAGTGATGAATAGGCATTGGAAAATTGTAAGAGGGGACCAAGTGACTGGAACTGAAGTGAGTGCCAATTTGATTATTACCTACAGGACATCAAGGTCTCTTCGGAATATCCTGGTACACAGTGATCCTAAACCAGTAGAGCAAGAGGGCTGGATGGACAGCATTAACAGCATTAAGGGATTCACGAGATGTGGAAAATACAAAGCTTGTAAAAATAGTGAAATGTATGGAAGTATATTAATATGTTAAAGGTAGAATGTATGATAAGCAAAAGTCTTACATGTTCATCTGATTTCTGTGTTTATGTCCTGGTTTGTGTATGTCCAAGATCCCTATGTAGAGAGTACTACTTTCCCAGTAAAAAAGAGGGTGTTTGAACATCTCAGAGCCATATGTAATGATTTTCCTATCTCCTACATATCCTGTTGCACAACACTTTAAAATTAAACTTCAATCTAATCCAGATCTGTTATCCTTCCTCTGTAAGGACAGAGTCCCCCCAGGGAGAAGAGGAGGTGATAGGACAAAAACTCTGCGGAAGATGGAGTGCAAATATATTACCCATTTGGGGAGCAAGATCCCATGGGGCCTGAATATGGAGCTTGCCACGTTTATTGGGTAAGGGTTCTGGGGGGGGTGGTCATGTGCTGATTTTGGAGATGTAGAGAGGGTGGCAAGACCCTCATGATATGCTGTGCCTCTCAATTGGGTTAGTTTTGTATGTTTTTGGCCACTGTCTGGTTTGTATAACTGTTTGAGGATTACTCATTATGAGTTGCGATACGAAGCCCACATGGGCAAGATGATAAGCTGAGACGTCCCTTTGAATTTAGATTGCTATATTTTGGAAAATTGTTGATTGGGGCATGAGTGGGAGATGAATTTATCCTATATCAGTAAATTGCCCTTCGTACAATCAAGTGAGACACAAATAAATTTTTCTAATGACATGAAAGAATGATATGTTAAGAAATAGGGGAGTTGCTCAGCTTGAGTTTCATATGTACTCAATTCTATAAGATGAGCACATAATCCTGTAAGGACATGCCTTTCTGAATGGACTTCAAATTAATGTGGGAATTCCCAAACTTGGGGGGTCATTACGATGTCGTAACGTTCACCACTGCCGAGCCAGCGGTGGCGACCATTACGCCATCGTAACGAGTAATACCCCCACCATATTATAATGGCGGGGGTATCGGGGTGGACGCAAAGTGCGTCCACCGCTTTTCTGCCGGTCGGCAATCGTTCCGATTGCCAGCCGGGCGGACTTGGCCCCTAATATGGTGGTGGTGCCTAGCAGGCACCGCCATCCATATTAGTATGCGTGCGGTTAAAGGCCTTTCCATGGCGGCGATGCTGCCATGGAAAGGCTGGCGGGGGATTGCTTTGGGGGCCCATTGCGGGTCCCCGGGGGGTGGGGGGTGCACTTGGGGGGGTACCCATGGTACCCACCTCCATGCACAAGGTGGCAGGCACCGCGCGGTGCCTCCCACGTTGTGCATGGAAATGCACAACATGGCAATTTGACTTTGCGGCGGGTGCTGCTGTAAGCAGCACCCGCCGCAATGTTAAACTGCGGAATGCGACCACCAGGGTGGCGGTTGCATCCAAATCAGGGGTGCGGGACCGCCGCATGGCAGGCGGCTGGTCCCGTTACCACTGGGATGGCGGGCGGACTAAAGTCCGCCCGCCATCCTAATGACCCTCTTGATGTTAAACAATGTGTACTATGTCATGAGTTGGAATGTATGTAAGAGGAACTGGAAAAACATCTCTATTATGTTTGAGAATTATTATGTTTTTTTGGTGATGATGGTTCTTGCAATTTGTCCATGATTTTTTTGATTATGATATGAATTTGTATATGAGGAATGGAATGATTAAAATCGGACAAGGTGTGAACAAGCAAGCCTTTCTGCTATGTTTATGGTAGTAGTCTCTTATTAATTTGCACTTTAATCTTGTAATCTTTTGACAAACAGGTTGCACCAAAACGTACTATGAATAAACCACAGGAGTGAAGAAAATACCTGGACTATAGTGTGGGCTGTTTTCTTTCTAGTCAGCTTTGCCAGGTAATTCTGCAATTAGAAATCCAGCATGCTCAGGCGATACTTACCATCTTAAATAATTGAAAATCGGTCTCCTCTAGGAGGGTGAGGTAGAAGGTGGCTGCTAGCTACCTCAAGAATAAGGCATCCCCAGCATGAGTATGGGGAAAGTGCGGGTCGAGTATTGGGCCATCGAAGTCAAGTGCACAATCGGGGTGTTAAAGGCAGTGATATAATGGTACATTCTAATCCCCAGGCCATCGCGGAGCAATTCTCATCCTTCTAGCAGGATCTTTATAGTCAACCCCAAATAATCAGTCAGCCTGGTCTTACGGAATATATTTAAGGCTGCGGATTATGCTGCTTAGTGGAGAGCCAGGCACTAACACTTCAGAAAGATATATCTGTGGGTGAAATTGGGGCTGCTCCTATCGATTTGTCCTCAGGCAAGGTGGCAGGAGAGGATTCACTTCCACTTGAGTTTCTATAATGTGTTTAAGGCTATCATAATATCTGAATTTTTAAGGTTATTACACATATTGACGAGGGTGGAGAAGTATCTGCCACATGGAATATGACTAACATAATAATGTTCAGGAAAAAAGAAAAGCCATCAGATGATAGGCATTCTTACCAATCTATATCTTTGATTCCTGCAGACACAAAGGTTTTTGCAAAGGTTTTTCCCACCTGACTTGCCACCCCATTGCAAAGGTCTCGCAGCACCAACACAGTTTTATGTCCAGCAAGGATACTACAAGCCATATGAATATGACAACTGCTGCATTTGATGTGGCAAAAAGATCAGATAAAAGAATAGGTATGATACTATTAGATGCAGAGAAGGCTTTTGACAGTGTTGTATGGGACTGCTTATGGGCAACAATGGCGGCCTTCGATTTGGGGGTTAGGTTTCATAAGTGGGTACAATCTTTATATAGGAACCCTATGGCTAAGCTAGTATATGCTGGGAATCACTCACTGCCGTTTAATATCTATAGGGGCACCAGGCAGGGGTGTCCGCTCTCCCCGCTCTTATTTGCTCTCTACATTGAGCCGTATCCGCAATCTTTACAAATGAATGAAGGAATTCAGCCATTAATGTCTAGAGGCTATGAGCTTAAAATAACTGCATACGCTGTTGACGTTGCTATTTTTTCATCTAACCCATCAGCTGCTCTAGTTTAAATAATAGAAGAGGCTAATACATTTGGAATTTTTTGGGGCTATAAGCTAAAATTAGCTAAAACACAAGGTAACTATAACTCACGCCCTTGCTATGCACAGCTAATTACCCCAGATAGTTCAACACTCATGGCCTATTTGATAGCATCATTGATAATATCACTATAAAATTTGCAGTAAGTTTATTGATGAAAAAACTGTGCATGGCGGGGACACGAGTTATAGTTACCTTAGGACACGAGTTATACTTATTTGATTAACTCTAAATATAACAGGTGAATTTCTATGGTTTTGTGCGTTTAAAATGTGAGCCTAACTATAAGGTCTCTGTAACCTTTGGTTTTTCCCAGTAAAAACAAAATGAATATATATGAGTGTGTGTGTGTGTGCGCATGTGTGTGTGTGTGTATATATATATTTATATATATATATATGCAAAAAAGAAGCAGAGAGCTCTCTCTGGGTAGCATAGGATTAGGACAGTGCCATCCATGCTGAGCTAGAAAGAGGCAAAGTCTTTTGCCGTTTCTACAGCAAATTCTTTAAGTATAGGATTGCTATTCCTATGCTTAAATTAGCACTAGACTTGATATAATGGAATGGGTGTTTAATTGTCCACTGAAAAGAAAGACAACTACGAAATACAATCACAGTGCATTATGGGCAGTGAAGTTCCCAAGCCCAAGGGGTGTGTAAAGATCCATGTTTTAACAGCTGTGGACTATGTAAGGCAATCATTGCTGCTCTATGGATAAGGCGTACCAGCTGAAACGCGTCAGAGATAATTAATCAGTTGCCGCTTGGAGAAAGAATAAAAGCTTTTCGTGGAGAGCTGTGCTTCAGCTTTTTTCTTGTGTGGGGTGCATTTTGGCGGGCTACTCCATTCCCGCTGTTCTCTGAAGCTGCCCTGTAGGGTCGGTGGCTCCCAGAAGGAGACATGTTGTGGATATATACATATATATATATATATATATATATATATATATATATATATATATATATATATATATATATATATATATATTATCTACTGGCGGTCGCCAGTAGATAGTTATAGTTAGGACCTATTTTCCATAGGAAATCCGCGACATTCTATTTGAAATAACTCTTGCGTCGGTTGACGAATCTTCGCGAAATTTTCAAACTTTATGGCCCGCTCCGGTCCGCTCCTACCCTGAAAGTCTCAGGGTGATTCGTCAAGCGGGGGCCGAGAAAAAGGGGGTCCCAAAACGTGTTTTCCCCATTCATTTTCCCATAGGAAACGTTAGACACGGCTACAGCCCGAACTGCTGAACGGAATTACACCAAATTTGGCAAAGAGGTAGTTCTTGGTTCAGAAAGAACCCTTTTGTTAAATGGTGTAAATCCGTTCAGTAGTTGCGGAGAAATTAAAAAAATAAGAGTCAAAAAATCAATTTCCCATAGGAAACTTTAGACACGGCTACAGCCCGAACTGCTGAACGGAATTACACCAAATTTGGCAAAGAGGTAGTTCTTGGTTCAGAAAGAACCCTTTTGTTAAATGGTGTAAATCCGTTCAGTAGTTGCTGAGAAAATCAAAAGTAAAAGTACATATATATCTATGGCCGCGTCGGATTCGCGCACCCTCCCGATCACGAGCTGTCTGCTAATTGGCTGTCAACACTCCAAACCAGGAAGTGTTGGCAGCCATCTTGTTCCTCGGTAGAACCGAGGAACAAGAAAGCAGTAAAAAGTGCGCAAAACGCACAAATGGGGCAGGGTAGAAACACCCTGACCCCCTAGGTCTGCTCAGGGGGTCCCACAAGGACCCCCTGGGCAGAAAAAAGCATTTAAAAAAAAAAAAAAAAATCGGCAGGATGCGCTCAGGGAGCGCGAATCCTGCCGGAAAAAAAAAAATCGAAGGGCGGTCTCCCGCGCTTCGATTGTATTTTGCCCCCGGGTGGCCCAAGTCCCGGGGGCATGGTGGGGGGGTTAAATTTATGTATGGGGGGCCTCAAAGGGCCCCCCAAGCCCCGGGGACCGCCACCCCCGGGGCTTTCTTTTTAAAATGGTGCGGGAGGGCTCTGAGCCCTCCCGCAGCCCCGGGGACCACCACCTCCCCGGGGCTTCTTTTTTTTTTTACTTTTTCCTGTGTGGGGGGGGGCTCGAGCCCCCCACACGCCCGGGACCGCCACCTCCCCGGGGCACTAACAAATTAAAATGGGGGTCCGTTTTGGACCCCCGAAGCCCCAGGGACCACCACCTCCCGGGGCTCTGCTGATGTGGGGAGGGGGCCGCGCGGCCCCCTCCTGGAGCCTGTGGTGGCCCTGGGGACCGCCACCCCCAGGGCCGGCTCCTGCAGTGTCCCGGGGTGCCTACCCCGGGACACTGCTGTTTGCAATGACAGGACGGGAGCCTCACGGCTCCCTTCCTGTCATTGCAAACTGCTTGGATATTGGAAGAGAGAGCAGGGAAACCTGCTCTCGCTCCAATATCCAAAGACAATTGCTTTCCACACGGGGAGCAGCATGTTAGCTGCTCCCCGTGTGGAAAAGCAATGCCGGCTCCCTTAGGACACGGGGAGCCGGCGGGACTGTGGGGGCTTTGGGGACCCCCCCACAGTCCCCAACCAGAGGCCAGGCCCCGGGGGATGGGGTCCCCGGGGCCATAAGTGGCCCGGGAGGGGGGCCACACGGCCCCCCTCCCCGGAAATTATTAAAAAAAAATAAAAAAAAGGCCTGCCCCGGGGGATGGGGTCCCCGGGGCAAAAGGAGGCCTGAGGAGGGGGGCCACGCAGCCCCCCTCCTTAAAAAGGAATGTTAAAGTGTGGCCATGCCCCGGGGGATGGGGTCCCCGGGGCAGTTTTCGGCCAGGGGAGGGGGGCCACGCGGCCCCCTTCCAGTTTAATTTTAATTAAAAAAAAAAGGGGGTAAGGCCCTGGGGGATGGGGTCCCCAGGGCCCAAAAATAAGAAAAAGGAAGGGGGGCCACACAGCCCCCCTTCAGGGGAAAAAAAAAAAACGATCGGGCCGCAGGCCCCGCCCCCTTCCTTCACCACTCTGCAAACGCGCCCCCTGGCGCGTTTGCAGATGGGGAAGTAATTCCCCTTGAATACTGGGGGTCCCTGGGGGCCAACTAGCCCACCAGGAACCTCCAGTATGCGCCAGGGGGCTGCGTTGCAGAGAGGTGTACAGAGGCCACGCCCTTTATACACCTCTCTGCAACGCAGCTCTGTGGCGCTTTTGGAGGTACATGGTGTGCTAGTTGGCCCCCAGGAACCCTCAGGATTCAAGGGGACTTAATCCCCCAACTTAAAACGCGCCACGGGGCTCGTTTGCACAGTGGTGAAGGGAGGGGGCGGGGCTTCAGGTGACATGTGTGCAAACAGGCCCCGTGGCGCGTTTTAAGATGGGGAATTAAATCCCCTTCAATCCTGAGGGACCCTGGGGCCAACTAGCCCAACAGGTACATCCAGAAAGCGCCACAGAGCTGCGTTGCAGAGAGGTGTAAAAGGGGTGTGGCCTCTCTACACGTCTCTGCAACGCAGCCCCTGGCACATACTGGAGGTTCCTGGTGGGCTAGTTGGCCCCTAGGGACCCTCATGATTCAAGGGGACTTAATCCCCCAACTTAAATCGCGCCACAGGGCGCGTTTGCACAGATGTCACCTCAGGCCCCGCCCCTACCTTCACCATTGTGCAAATATTCCTCTAAAATCTGCCGAACTACGAATTCGGATTTACTCACCTGTTATCAGGAGAGACCTCAGTGCTGCATCTTTCAGCCCAGTACTAATCCTGAAAAGTAATTTTAACCGTACTTACCAGTAACTTGAATTTCCTTCCATAGGATATCATTGCCTGCTTTTTGCTGAAAAAGTTTCTAAGTGTTGATTTTTGAAACATACAAATATTCCTCTAAAATCAGCCGAAATACGAATTCCGATTTACTCACCTGTTATCAGGAGAGACCTCAGTGCTGTATCTTTCAGCCCAGTACTGGTCCTGAAAAGTAATTTTAACCGTACTTACCAGTAACTTGAATTTCCTTCCATAGGCTAACATTGACTGGTTTCACTTGGAAATTCTTCTAAGTGTGGAGTTTTGGAACTTTAAAATATTCCTGTAAAATCAGCCGAAATACGAATTCCGATTTACTCACCTGTTATCAGGAGAGACCTCAGTGCTGCATCTTTCAGCCCAGTACTGATCCTCAAAAGTAATTTTAACCGTACTTACCAGTAACTTGAATATGCTTCCATAGGATATCATTGCCTGCTTTTGCTGAAAAAGTTTCTGTGTTGATTTTTGAAACATACAAATATTCCTCTAAAATCAGCCGAAATACGAATTCCGATTTACTCACCTGTTATCAGGAGAGACCTCAGTGCTGTATCTTTCAGCCCAGTACTGGTCCTGAAAAGTAATTTTAACCGTACTTACCAGTAACTTGAATTTCCTTCCATAGGCTAACATTGACTGGTTTCACTTGGAAATTCTTCTAAGTGTGGAGTTTTGGAACTTTATAATAATCCTGTAAAATCAGCCGAAATACGAATTCCAATTTACTCACCTGTTATCAGGAGAGACCTCAGTGCTGCATCTTTCAGCCAGGTACTGATCCTCAAAAGTAATTTTAACCGTACTTACCAGTAACTTGAATTTCCTTCCATAGGATATCATTGTCTGCTTTTTGCTGAAAAAGTTTCTAAGTGTTGATTTTTGAAACACACAAATATTCCTCTAAAATCAGCCGAAATACGAATTCCGATTTACTCACCTGTTATCAGGAGAGACCTCAGTGCTGTATCTTTCAGCCCAGTACTGGTCCTGAAAAGTAATTTTAACCGTACTTACCAGTAACTTGAATTTCCTTCCATAGGCTAACATTGACTGGTTTCACTTGGAAATTCTTCTAAGTGTGGAGTTTTGGAACTTTAAAATATTCCTGTAAAATCAGCCGAAATACGAATTCCGATTTACTCACCTGTTATCAGGAGAGACCTCAGTGCTGCATCTTTCAGCCCAGTACTGATCCTCAAAAGTAATTTTAACCGTACTTACCAGTAACTTGAATTTCCTTCCATAGGATATCATTGTCTGCTTTTTGCTGATAAAGTTTCTAAGTGTTGATTTTTGAAACATACAAATATTCCTCTAAAATCAGCCGAAATACAAATTCCGATTTACTCACCTGTTATCAGGAGAGACCTCAGTGCTGTATCTTTCAGCCCAGTACTGGTCCTGAAAAGTAATTTTAACCGTACTTACCAGTAACTTGAATTTCCTTCCATAGGCTAACATTGACTGGTTTCACTTGGAAATTCTTCTGTGTGGAGTTTTGGAACTTTAAAATATTCCTCTAAAATCAGCCGAAATACGAATTCCGATTTACTCACCTGTTATCAGGAGAGACCTCAGTGCTGCATCTTTTAGCCCAGCACTGACCCTGAAAAGTAATTTTAACCGTACTTACCAGTAACTTATATTTTCTTCCATAGGAATCCATTGTCTGGTTTTCAGCTGAAAAGTTTCAGTGTCGATTTTCACAAACTACAAATATTCCTTAAAAATCGCCTGTATGACTTAAACGCATTCTTTCAGCTGTTTACAGGAGATGCACCAGTGCTGGATCCAGGATCCAACACTGAGTAAGAAAAAGTAACGATAACAGTTTTTACCTGCTAAGTGAATTTCCTTCCATAGGATAACATTGGTGATTCTATGAGAAAAAGTTTCTAAGTGTCAACTTTTAAAATACAATAATATTCCTTAAAAATCACTACTGTAACCAAAACGCTTTTACTCAACTGTTTACAGGAGATGTCCCAGGACTGAATCTAGGATCCAGTCCTGTGGTTAGAAAAAGTAATCCATAAAGTAACTAATTGCATTTAACTAGAAATTCACATTGAGCTGAATGTTGCATTGTGTTTGAAAATGTGTTGCCCATTGCAACAACTGTAACTACTGTACTTAAAAGTCTATTGCCTATGTGCAAAGTATTTAAACTAAAGTAATTCATTCTGAGAAAGTATTTTTTGTAATGTATAATGTAATTACAATGTAATTTATAAAATAAAATATGTAAAAAAAAAATGTTTCTAAAAATGTAGTAAATCAGTATGAAAAAATTAATATAACAATTAATACATTTAAAAATTGTCAGTTACAAAACCTTTGAAATTCACTGAAAAAACCGTAGGTTTCAGACATGTTATAGTTAGGAATTAGCATTTAAAAAACCTTTGAAATTCACTGAAAAAACCATAGGTTTCAGACACGTTATAGTTAGAAATTAGCATTTAAAAACCTTTGAAATTCACTGAAAAAACCATAGGTTTCAGGCACGTTATAGTTAGAAATTTGCATTTAAAAAACCTTAGAAATTCACTGAAAAAACCATAAGGTTTTAGGGACAGTTATAGTTAGTTGGACATTGCACTCGTACAAAACCCGTGAAATTCCCCCGTTATAGTTAGTTCAGGTAACTATAACTCGCGCCCGCAATGCACTGCTGATGACGTCACATATTACATCACTCATGACATGGTCAGTGACATCACTAATGACATCACTGATGACATCTCAAATGACATCACTGATGACATCACTGATGACATCATCCATGTGAGAATTTAATGCATCTTCTCACACCCTAATATAAGTTTTGAAACACCCACTCTAAATTACAGACTGCCATTCTCAAAACCATACACACTCCAATACCAATAAGTACATACCCACTCACTGATTCTTAGGTCTACACACACACATCTACTCACTCACCCGTACAGTCACTCATACTTACAGTCACTCAGTACAGGACTATCATATGCACTTATACACCTATATAAACACTCACACAATGCAACTCATCCATAGAGGTATTCACACACCTAGTCAGTCATGCAAATAATTAATCACACTCCAATTTACTCACCTATACAGTTATACACACCAGCTCACTTACTCATAAAAATACTAGCACATTCTTACACTCCTATGCAATCACTGATGCAAGCACACACTCATCCATATAGCCACTCTCACAATCACACACTCTCACTTATAGCCATTTATATACTCCAACACACATATATACTGCCTTTCACATATGTAGTTACTCACACATGTACCACTGGGACATACATTCAATCACTAACACACCCATACACACACTCACCCACCCATACAGTCCATCACAGACGCACTCTTGAAACCATGCACCCAGTGAATCACCCACTCACACATCTATGCACAGAGTCACACACACCCCACCCACACAAACACTGAGGCACCCATACAGATACTCAGAGAACCAATCCATAACCCATATAGACACCCATAGATTGAATGACTGTACTTTTTCTCATGCCAAAACCTCCTTCCATGCTGTCAAATCATCACATATTCGTACTGCATTGACATTATACAGGCTGATCTATTGGGCTGCATCATTTAAGGAAAACAGACAGAGACTTAAAATAATTAGTAAGAAGAGGAACAGGTATCTGGGGTGTCAAACATTTACCATCAGATTTCCAGACTGTCTTCAGAAGACCTTTGTTGTTTGGTTTTCTACCTTATGTTTAAAGGTATAAGGCACAAAATCATGATTTGAACACATTAAGGATTGAGTGAAAATACACAGAGGGGCCGATTCCGATTCGGGCCGGAAATCTCCCCGACCGAGCCGGACCCGGAGAGATTTCCGACCGAATCGGACCCATGCAGCCCGACCGAACGAGTACGATGCGCATGTATGCCATCGGACTCGAGTCGGTCGGACTCCCATTGAAGTCAATGGGAGCCTGTCATACAACGCGTACGCGGGCTCCCATTGACTCAATGGGTGCGATGCGGACAAGGGCGCCCCCTACAGCGTGTGCGCGGCGAAGCGACTCGCGCCGTACACGCACAGGTAGGGGGGACCCATGGGTCCCCCCTGTGTGCGACTTGCACGGCTACACATACAGGGGGTACCGACACGGACCCCCGAAGTACAGCTCCGACTGCTCTTTCGAGCCGAAGTGCGCGGCTCGGTTGGACTGCTCGCGGCGCGCATCGTACTTACCCGGCCGGGGAACGTCTCCATTGCGCGGTGCGAGTCGTGTCCGTGTGAGTCGGTCGGTGCGGTTAGAGCCGGGATCGAGTCGGTCAGAGCGGTCGGGACGCCCGGACGAGTCGGTCGGCGATTTCGCATCGTACTCGCTCGTCCGGACGCGCATACGGATCGGTCGGGAAATAGGGCTCCGAATCGGATCCGGTAAAGCCGAATCCGATTCGGAGCCCTACCGGCCGAGATCGGAATCGGCCCCTCAGTATTAGATTTCTCTGAGGCCAGGACATTGTCCAGTGTATGCCTTATAATATTCATTAAATTGCCCCTTTTCATTTATCCGTAGTGTCTTTAAATGGTTAAAAAAAAAGATGGATTTGCATCTTTGGAATTATCTTCCCAGATGTTCAAATCCCTAGCAGTGAGTAGAATATGATTGTAACTTGGGCCATAGTTAACGAAGTTTAGAAACTTGACCTCAGGTTTAACAGATTTCGTAAGGGGGGAAAAAACACATGATAGTCTAAGAGAACTTAAGGGACAATGAAAACATAAAGGCTACTTCTTCCAAGAATGAATTGGTGGTTAGATCATGACTAGGGGTTTTTATGACCCAATTTATACCTTCAAGTAGAGTAGTTGAAAGTGCGATAAATTTGCAGTTAGCAGATTAGCAAACGTTGTCCAAGGCTACCCAAATAAATGAAGAAAAAACATGAAAGACTAAGGGGCATATTTACAAGCCCTTGCGCCACCAGAGCGTCACTTTTTTGATGTTCCGGTGGCGCAGTGTGCTGGCCCATATTTACAAGGCCACACAAAGCCACCCTGCGTGGCTTTTCATGGCCTTGTAAATATGGCCCCCTTTGATGCATTACTCTGCATGAAAGGGGCATTCCATGGGGTTTCTGTGGGTGTTCCCACACACACCCATGGATGATTCTGATGCATTCCAAGATTTGCAAGGTTTTGTAAACCTGGGAATGGATCAGATACTAATGCCTCCCCCCCATGGAAGGTGTAAAAGTGTGTGCACCAAGGAGAAATACCTTTATTTCTTCTCGGTTTTTCCTCTTTCTATATGTGCTGCATTCTGCAGCACACATAGAAGGAGGAAAACGCCATACATGATTGTTTTTGTGCAGGAAGGTCTTCCTTCCGGCACAAAAATAATCATCCCTGCAATGCAGGCACTGGCCCTATGCAGCCTATTGTGCACCAGCGCAGAGGAAAGCACAGGGATGCGTCGCATTGTGGTAAATATGACGCATCCCAGCACTTTCCTAATGACGCAGCTAAGCGCAGCAAGATGGCTTGCATAGCTGCGCTGCGTCATTATCTTGTAAATATGCCCCTGTATTTATACAAGCCATTCCGAGTGTTTGATTTCCAATTAGTTTAGTTTAGCACATATATTATGTCATATCAAATTATGTTATGTTATGTTAGGGTATGTTTTGTCATGTTATGTTATTTTATGTCATGTATGTTATGTTCTGTTCTGTTATATTATGTTATGTCCAGAATATTGACTACTACTCCATTGTAAAGGTAAGTAAATAATGTGATAGAACGCCATTCGTAATTTGGTAACATAATTACAGCATCCCGGAGTTTATCTTTGCACTGTAAATGAGTGACTTATGGCCGCACAAAGGGCCTCATTTACAAGAGGCCTGAACCGCTGAAGCATCACTTTTTATGATGCTCCAGTGGCGTAGGCCTCTCAGTCATATCAATGAGGCGACACAAAGCCACCCTGAGTGGCTTTGCATGGCCTCATAGATATGAAGTAAGGCAAGGCAGCGCAAAGTGCTGCTTTGCCTTACTCTACGTCAAGGATTTGTTGCATGGCCGTTGCAGTGGGTTTTCCCACGCAACATCCATAGATTTTGACACATTGCCAGATTTACAAGGATCTGTAAATATGGGAATGAGTCAAAACTGTGGACATCCCAAGGGGAAATAACTTTATTTCTCCTTGTTATTTCTCCTTTCTACGTGGGCTGCATTCTGCAGCATACGTAGAAAGAGGAAACGCCTCCATTGATTATTTTTGAGGAGGAAGGTACTTCTTTCTGAACAAAAACAATTGTGCCAACAATGCAGACACCTTTTCACCATGGTGCAAGGGCTCCTGCGTTGGCGCTAGGCATCAATTTTATGCACCGGCAGGAAGAACAGGAATGTGCTGTATTTCATCAATACGGCACATTCCTGCCCTTTCACTTTGATGCAGGGCAGTGCATCAAGAAGCCTTGCACCAAAAAGTTGTAATTGAGGCCCTTAGATTTTGGTAAGATGGGAGCACCACACCACCAAACTCACAGTTTCCCAACCTCATTCAGAGTCAGGAGAACAACATTCCTTCCTATGGCAGAGTCTCAAATGACTGTGATTGACTGAAACCCTTGACCTGGCAACCATGTGTCACAAGGCTTCCGGTCACCATGATAGTTGCCCGTCCCTATTTCGGGTGGGATGACTGTCATTGGTGTTACATGCCCAGTTTTGCCATGCCAGGCATGGTGGACTAGATAGGGAGAACCTGGGCAGGGACAACAAACAATGGAATCCAGTAGTATAAATCCCATGGGCATCAGCACCATTTGTTACTTTGCTTTTGACAGACAATCGCCTGTTTTGTGATCTCTTTGTAGAGAGAGGCTCTCACTGAGTAGGTGTGCTTGGTGAACCGCCACCCATACTTTAAATTAGGCCCCTAGGGGTTGATTACGTTGGCGGTCGGACCGCAACCGACGGCTCGTTGGTTGCAGTCCAACCGCGATCTGCTGCTGCGGTCCGACCGACCGGCGCATTACAATGCGTGCGGTCTGAGGCAGCAGACGGAGGGACCGTACAACGCTTGCCAACTGGCTCAAGGAGCCCATCGGTGCATCAGAACGACTGCATAATACTATAATGACGGCAGCTCTGCCATCGGGCTTATGATGTCGGTTTCCGACAGCCATTCCATGTCGGCCTTTCCGACATAGAAAGGCTGTCGGAAAGTGACATTGGGGGACCCTAGCAGGGCCCCCTTCCAGCCTGGCCCTTCTCAATATGGCCTGGGGGGCACCTACGGTGCCCCACTAAACATCCCTTCACCATGTGGCAGGCACTGCATGGTGCCTGCCACACAGTGCAGGAATGTTCACAAACCCTAATTTGTCAATGGAAGCTTGTGCTGCAGGTCTTTTCCTCCAGCCGCTCAAGCTTCAATTGAAAAATTGATGTTTCCAAATACTGCGGTCGGAACCGTCGACCTAAGGTCAGGTGGTTCCCAAATCCGCAACCCGACATCGTAATAAGGCCCTTAGTGTTTTTTCCTATTTATTACGTATAACTGGTGTAAACACGCTTGACATTTACATTTACCATTAATTTAAAATGCTGGTAAATCACAGTGAAGTTTGTGGTAAACTTGTAATAAATGCAAAGCATTAAAAAGGTGAAACCATCATTTGCACTTATTTTTACACTTAGGGGGTGATTGCGATGTCGGACAGACCGGAGTCCGTCCGACTTCGATTCGGTTGTGGGACCGACCGACCTTCTGTCGGCGGTCCCAACCCAGGAAGTAGGATGCAACCGAACACTGTTCGGTCGCATTCCTATTCTTTACAATGGGAGCATGCACCCCGTGGCAGGGATCAACAGGGGGGCACCATAGGTGCCCACTAGGCCTCCATCCGGAGGCCTTGCACCCATGGGGGCCCTGCTGGGGGCCCACAAAGTCCAATTCCCACAGCCTTTCTGTGTCGGAAAGGCCGGCACAAAAAGGCTGTGGGAATCTTCCATCGTAATCCCTCGGCTGGAAAGAGCCGCCCGAGGGATTGATGGAGGATTTCCGAATGGCAGCCAGGCTCTCCAAGCCCGTCACAAGCCATTTCAAAATCCGGTTTGGATTCCTTTCTGACCGACCCCATCAAAATGGGTCGGTCGGAAAGGAATCCGAACAGTTGATTCTGATGCGGTCGGAACGGCTCTGACCGAGCCGTTTCCAACCACACGGAATCAGCCCCTTGATGAAGAGGTCCACAGAGGCCCAAGTGTGTGCTAAAAATAGCATCACAGTTTGCTCAGAGGTTTCTTTGTTGTTGGGATCTAAGGAGGAAAAGTAGTCATTGTCTTCATTTATGGCAAAAAGATTGTCATGGATAGTAGACACATTTTGCTTATTTGCAACTTTTTGGAGATCATGAACATGAGAAGTAAATAAATGCTGGCATGTACATGGAACAATAACTCATATCTCTCAATGATAATGATGATAGTTTCTTTTTAAGGTGTGACTTGAGAGTCCAGTTGTCTGCAAGATGTATTGCACCATTTCTTTACAATATGCAGGCTTTGGCTCAACCCAGAAGAGTATTAGTCCTTCATCTCATGCAATTAGCTGTTTACTGTATCATTCCACCTTCTAGAAGGTGCTTCCAAAGGAAAGAATGAGGTAGTATTTTATATCTGAAAATGCAATCATCACACTGCTATTCACATCAAATTTTTAATCTCCTACATGCCTCTTATACAGAACGCAATAATTTGTTATACGTTTTCACAAAGCCAATAGTACAGGCATTAAAGCTAGACCTATTGGCTTTGACAATGCTTGCTTATATAGCACTTCATAACTCACTTCTGGCCTTTATAGGCACTGTGCATAACAGCTGTTATCATTACCTAGTGTACTGATACTCAATTGGCCCACTTCAATGGATAGAAGGCTGAGACAGCCTTACCCAGATTAGAACTTTAACCTGCAGATCAGTGCATATTTATTTCTGCAACAATCTTTCGGATAATGCTGTCTATAGTAGACCATGATGAAGCCACCGGCTGCTCTAAGTGCTTCCTGTAAAATATTGAATGGCTGCCCTTCATCCTTCCCTTAATCTGCCATTGCGCTCGAGGTCATAAAGAATGGTATATTTTTATGTCGCAAATAGTCGAATAAAAACTTAGACAGTTTAAGCTACAGATTATTTTGTATCCATGGGATCTGTGAACTGATTCAAGCATCGGACTTGAGGCCTAAAGTTGCAAATGTATCAATGATGATCAAATGCTAAATCCATGAGCTTCTCTAGTTTCTCCTTCCCAGTACCAAGCTAGTTAGGGAAAAAGAAGCACATCTATTTCTCTAGACTTAGGAAAAGATGATTTGGAAGGTGTACTTCATTGAACTGACAGCTATGGTGAGGTGGAATCTTACAGCAGCACACACTGTTACTCATTCTTCATGCTCCTAATTATAATTAAGCAAGAAAGAGAAAAATTTTCTATTAGCACCTTCCACATCCATAAAACAGTCTTTAAATAGACTCTGAATCAGGTGCAATTTTAGCAACCTGAAATCCACGTGTACTACCAATAAATCAGCCCTTACCACATAATGTTTCAAGCGTCTCAACTTTCCTTATTAAGGTAAACTTATTTTTCCATGAAAGATGCTCCCTAAAACCAGATAAGATCCAACACCTGAAAAAAATATAAACCTCCAATTTATTCGGTAGCCATTTTCTCTTATTTTATACAAGTGTATTGAATTCAATAGAAATTGGCTTCATCTATTGTTGTAAAGTACAACATGGCCTGCTGAGTCTGAGTTTTAGCTTCACATTTCGGATTGACATCTTTTTCTAAAGGTGACATTTTACATGGTTTATACTTACACAATAATGTACTGAGAAGCTACTTTACATGTAAGTTAATTTCTTATTAAGCATTATTATCATGTTATTCGTACACTCTGTCCAAGGATCAGAACACAGAGCTCGATGCCCTTGTATTTGGTTGTCTGGCTGGAGACAGCTCTAAGGCTCCAGACAACTATCGCATCAGCTCTGCACCTTCGACATGGTCCGATTGGAACAGTGCTTTTATTATATAAGCAGCCTCTGTATTACATTCAGCAGAGAAGCACTTCTGCTGGGATTGTCCTGAAACGCAGTGCACTGTGACTGAGATGCAGCTATGCTGACTCTAACTTTTATCCTGCAAAAGGCCTCCTGGCACAACTTACACAGGTATGGGGGTTTTGGATATCCCATTGGATCTGGCAGAGGGTATTCCCACTATGCTCTCGATAGTATAGGTAGTATTAGATAGGAGTATAATCATATGGTAATATTATAATGGTTGAACTTTTTATCTTTTTTGCCATTTTTGTAATCCTGGTTACATTGCTTTGTTTATCTGCCTAATAAGTGCTGCTCACACTTTACATACAAGAATACAATTTTTTCAATAAATATTTGAAAATCCACAGCCCTACCTTTCTTGTGTTTAAACTCAGGCATGCAAAAGGAACATTAAAAAGTTAGATCTGTTCCCACGATTTCCTTGGGGAATATGGAGTGGTCATGGCCGAGGTAGTTGATACCATCTGGTATCCTGGTAAGGTTAGGGGTTCAGATGTGGCACTGTGAGAAAACTAGGAATTAGGCCAGCATTTTCTGATGATATGTGTGAATGGAGTTTCCATATTCAGAAGTTTATGATGTCCAGATAAACAACCCTACTTAATTCCATGTCAAGTTTATTTAGTCTTTATTTCGATTGTCATAATCATTAAAGACACAATACAAATAGTGACTGAGGAAATTCATAATATATAAAAACACATCATGTTAAAAAACATAGTTAAAAGTTAATAAAAAGGTGTAAGTAAAGTGCGTAGGCAATAATACACAACAAGCAATTATTTGCACAACTATTGGCAGATACTGATTACCCCCTCTTTGATGCAAAAGACAAAACATGCACCTTGTTTGGGTATCGGTGACGACCACCCGTGCTGGGAGTAAAATTACAACACCATTCCACTGAGGTTAGGGTTATAAGTTGGGTCTGACAAGAATTAGTGTACCCTCATCGTAGTGGCTCGGATGGCCCACATCCAACTCAAAAATTTGGCAACAGCAATCACTAAGGGCTCGTGAGTGTTGGTCTTCAAGATCCTTAGCGCCTCGATGCCAGACCTTGTGCCCAGATTCAAGCAAATTGGTTTCAACCATTTATTTCTTGGTAACTTGTAAGCTGGACATACAAATAAAATGTGTGCTAATGTTTCAATATGAGCTGGACATGTATAACATTTGTCATCCGTCAAAGAATGCCATCTACTTGTAAATGATTTTATTGGGAGGGAACCCACCCTAAATTGGTGGAACAACTTCCTGTCACTTGGTTTGGTGATAAGATCCAAATAAAATTCAAACTCGGTATCTTGTTTGAACTCTAAGAATGCCCCAGACAAAGTGGGCCCCAAAGTAGATGAAAACTGATTGGTCTTAATCATATTCCAATATGCTGCCTTAAAATCCTTTTTCGACGGGAATGGGCCACTTGTTGGGTCTTCCCACAAGTTGCTCATCCCCATATTGGTCAATGAACTTTTTATCTTACTTAACCAGGCGATCTTACATGAACTGTCTGCCCCCGAACATCAGATAGCGCCTTGGCATACATAGACAACTCAGGGGTTGACCAAAGCCTTCTCCAGAATGCTAACGGTCTATAGCGTGCTGTATCCTCTATAGTGTGGCAGCCCAGATCTAAGTAAAGGGGCTTAAGTGGTGTTGATTGCGGGAGGAGGCCTGTTATAGCTCTCACAAATTTGTTTTGAGCTGTAGTCAAGGGTGATAAATTGTCAAAGCCCCAAAGTTCAGCACCGTAGAGTATGGAGGTACCGATCTTTGAATTATAAATCTTTAGAGCGGGACCTATTGGCTTGGTCTGCGAAAGCCTCTGTTCTTTTATGAGTACACCGGCTAGCTGGGCATGTTTTAGAGCGAGTATATCAATCTGTGGCTTCCAATGTAATTTCCTACCCAAAGTTATCCCCAGATATGTAAAAACATCAGTCTGTTCTAAGAGTATGTTATTCATGAAGACTCTCCCTTTAATAGCTTTGTGTTTGTGGAGGACCATAAACTTGGTTTTCTCCACATTAACCACAAGCTAATGATCACAGCAGAACTCCTCAAATCTAGTCAGGGCAGACTGCACCCCTTTTGGGTCTTTGAAATTATCAAGGTATCGTCTGCGAACATGAGCAGGGGTATCTTCTACTTAATTCATAGGATCCATATAATATGGCGCCACCAAAGTTCTAGGTCAGGTACTTATTTCATGGGTCTCCTGAATAGTTCATGCATGTGCCCAAGGTCCTCTTTTCACCGCATACAGAGATGTCCATGGTATTAGGGATTAATCCTCCTCAGCTTAATAGGAAACCCCTATTTTTGGGTGAAGGTTGTTCGAGCATGAACCTTTAAAAGGGTTACAATAGTATTTTCCTTTTTTTGGATTCCATTAATTAAAAATGCCGCTAGCAGCTACCATTCCTGTTAATTGCAGGCATGCTGTTACAGCTACAACAAGGGCTACAACAAGTGCTCCTTGTTGGAGGGGAAGACGTTACCTTTGTGGTTGAGGCCCACGAAGCATATAAAACAGAGGTATTCCGCTCTTGAGTTCACTTTCCTACAGTCGATGCCACTTCACAGACATTTCACACATACACTTCAGCTGCGTTACCAGGTCAATGCAGAGCTTATGAAGATTTAGAAATGCCATTAACATATCAGGAATATCAGAATTGGTTCCAAGGTGCCCTTCCCCATCCACTAAACATTATAAAACTGGGTCCCCTCAGCAATGAGGGGGTGACCTGCCAGGCTATACAATATACCCAAACTTAGCACCGTTAAATGTTGCAGACCTTCGTACTCTCAACACAGGTCTGGTTAAGTTATATAGCCGTATAACACAATTTGTTATGTGTACAATAACAGCTATCCCTTCAAGGGCTGTTCAAGCTGTGCAGCGACTGTTAGCTGTGTCTTCAATTAGTACAGTCAATATTAATACAATTATTGGTAAAGTTTCCACTAGACTGTAGGAAAATCCGTTTTGGATAGCACTGAAAACAAACCAGCTTTAAGCAGTGTTTCCTCATCCAGGACCCCCAGGACAAAAATAGAATTCTCTCAATGTGCCTACCACTTAGTATGGTACCCACAGTTGAGGATTGTGCAACTTGGGGCACAGGCTTTGCTGCCATATATACCATTGTATCCTGTCCAGGGAGAACCTGGCCTGGCAGTTCGGACTGGACTGTTCCCATGGGAAACAGGGTCAAGACTGATTTTCATATGGCTGGGTTCAAACTGGAATGGCACGGGGAGCAAAAAAACAATGGATTTAGGCCCAGATCTCTGTACTGGGGTGAATGGTTGACATTGTGCAGCATTCTGTCCATCAACTGTTCTTTTTGCATTGGTCACCCCGAGTGGGACGTGTATGCCCAGACATGGGTCCCGTGCTCTCCATGCCACTTAAGTCAAGCTAGCCTGACTGATGAGGGGGATGCCCCAAAACTGGTCCTAGGATGCTTGTTTCCAGTCCAGGGAGAACCTGGCCTGGCAGTTCGGGCTGGACTGTTCCCTTGGGGAACAGGGTCAAGACTGATTTGCAAATGGCTGGGTTTAAACTGGAATGGCATGGGGAGCAAAAAAAGGATGGATTTAGGCCCAGATCTCTGTACTGTGGTGAATGTTTGACATTGTGCAGCATTCTGTCCATCAACTGTTCTTTTTGCATTGGCCATATATACCATAACACATGCTACACCATCTGTTGCTGTTTTGCCTGAGGTGCTAAAACAGATTCAAAATGAATACAGGACTGCCCCTGCCCTGGATTTGGGGATGAAATTAATTGCCAACTTTGCCACAGTTTCCTCAATTATTTTAAGTAACATTAAAGGGCAGGCAGCAACACTAGCAGTATTGCAAATCCTCGCGCAGGTACCCATTGCAGATCAAGAGCACGACTTGCCGAACATTATTGCTGAAACTGATACATCTATAGGTCGAGATAATTCAGAAGCCAGACCTAATAAGCCGCAGCTTAAAGGCAATCCTGAAAAAGATAATACCAAGTAGGCACCTGAGGAGTCTAAAACTCCTGGGGCAAACAGAAAAATAAAGATAAAACAAAAACACTAGGTGGCTCACCACAACCAGAGTGAACTGAAAAGTGTTATAATTTATTTAGCTGTGATACACTAAACAGTCTGATAGGTATCAGCACATTGACACACGTCCATCTTGTTCCATTCAGGGCTCACCCGACAAACGTTTGGAGAGAGGGGGTCGACCGGTACGCAGGCATGAAGAGAATCTGAAACTGAGAAAGGGCTCACAACACTCGTCTGACATCATTATAAAAAAGGAAGAAAAACTTCCACAACAAAACCCCAATTCAAAAAGAAGACAGTGGCAGGTATTTCCACTACACATACCACACATACTGAGAGTACTCCTTCAGAACAAGACATGGGTGTTGATACTGCTAGACAGCGCAGCAGAGGTCACGATAGTTCACCGGAATCTTCAAGAGTTTCTGGCTTGGAGAGCGGCTGATGAATTTATTCAAGTTGAAACACCAGATGAGTGGGTTAGCCCTCCTGACAGTCTTTATGATTTTTACATCCAAATTAAGGGTGACATACCACGTACTATTAAAGTAATATTTTGGTGGGGCGGAGCCTAGCCAGGCAGCAAGATGACCGCTCGATAGAGGGTTCTGCCAGCCGATTACACAATCTGCCATTAATCTGGATTCAGCGGGCACCCCTGCAGATCATAACATTTTGGCAGACCCTTGACAGAGATGGTAGGGCCACCCGTGAGTCCGGAGGACACTGCTGGAGCCTGGGGGAGGGAGTGCTGTGATGAGCCGAATTGTGTCCGGTGTCGGGCCTGGGTGCAGTTTGTGTGTGTGGTTGCTCAACAACCCTGGGCATCTGGCTTGGGCTCATTAGGCCCTTTCCCTGCAAGAGTGGGGTTCTACGGCAAAGGGGTGGATTGCACCCCAGCGCAGATTGGCATTTGACTCTGCAGCTGCAGCCCCTAGCAGTAGCGGGAGCAGCCGTGGGGTCTCCATCACTAATGGGCCTCGCAGCCTGGTCGTGGGCTGGCTTGGGCAGCAGGCCGCGCACAGGCATCCTCTTTCACCCCAGTGGGGGAGCAGCGGCGTAGGGCAAGATGAAGCCCTCCCTTTTATGGCCCTAGTGCCCACAGATGAGACCTGGGACTAGAGCAGCAGCCAGATCAGGCTCAGACCGGGCCTGTACATGCATGGATCTCTGGACAGTCCAGGACATTATAAAGGGCGGGGAGGGAGTGATGCTACTCTTTGGGTATTCACTCTGTAATCTGCCCAGCCCTGCTCTGGACCCTGTAAGCACTAAAGCCACTAGAAGACTGGCCACAAAATCCTGTGCGATACCATGCTGCTGCTGAGCAAAGACTCTTCACTGCTTAGGGCCCCTCATGAAAGGGAAGACAGCTCTCGATCCTTGCTTGAGTCGCACCACTGCTCTACAGTGGTGGCTTTGGGAACTGAACTGCACTCGCATCTTGCAGCTTTTAGATCCTGGGCCTGCTTGTGCCCCCCCATGGAGGGAGACCAGTCCAGAGAGTGGTGAGGCCAGGGGTGCTACTGGACAATCCCTGCACTCTTCTGAAAGGCCGGTCTGCCTCACTGTTCAGGTGCGTGTATTTTAAGGAGGAGACCCATGGATCTGCATACGGACTTTGCTGGATAACCAATCTTTTGCATCACTGTTCCCAGACCTGCTCAAACTGCTAGGCAAAAATAGGTAAACAAAATGCGCGTAAACCAAATCTCACCTTTGAAGGCAAACCACACACTCGCCATGCTGAGCAGGAGATACCTCCTGGGGAATCCTCTGACCGGCCCCACGGAGATGTCCAACATGACAGCGATCTAAAGGAACTCTTGTGGAGTTAAAGACCGGCCTACGAGCAATTGACGTAAAGCTGGGTTTCCTCACAAGTTGCCTTGATCTCATGAAAGAATGAGTCGACAAACATGAGGTCAGCTTGGACTACGTGGAAAACCGAGTTTTGGACACAGACGATGCCCAGGCAGATGCCAGAAAACACCTCCTATGATTGGACAAGACCCTCGAACTTATCAGATCCATGATCGAAGCGCGCTCAAGGTGCAACAACCTTCAGATCACAGGAATCCCTGTGTACGCCGCCATAGAAAGAATGGAAAAATTTGTTGAATCCATGCTGCACAAGCTCTTTGGAAAGGCACTGTCTCTGGTCTTCATTGTAGAGTGCACCTATCGGTCTCTCGGACCGCAACCTCCCTCAGACGCCCCTGCTAGATCTATAGTTGCAATACTTTTAAACTACAGAGACTGCAATAATGTCCTGTGCCTGGCCCGAGAGGGCCTTGCTTTCAACTTCCAGGGCAAGGAAATTTCATTCTACCCGGACTTTACCTTAACAGTACAGGCCACCCGGAAAGACTTTCTACCAGCCAAGAGACTCCTTCAGAAAGCCGAAATACCATATGCACTCCTTTATCTGGCCAGGCTATATATCCCCATGAAGGCAAACCTCGCTACTTTACAGATGCCAAGGCCACTCTTAAATTTGCCAAACACATCACCTCCAAGAAGGCATCACCCGGCTCTCACCGCCTGGCCAGGGAGAGACTCACCTCAGTGACAATGACTAACGTGCTATTCTCCAGGAGCTACCACAAGGCCAGCTATGCAGACTAAGCCCCCTTACCTGAAGGGGCTGAACCTGGCTGCCTCCAATGCTTGCTCGAGATCTGGTGGCATTGCCCGCAATACAAGCTGCCATACCCATAGTTCCACCATTTGGTATCGGGGAGCCCCTGACGATATACTGGGTGCCTTGAGCAGACGGCCACCCAGCTGGACCTTGATTGGGTAGTTCGTCTGGCTGTCCTCCACCTTCAGGGATGATTCCCAAGTTACTCATAGCATTTGGTGCTGGGAACTGGAGTGGGGGAGGGTTTGTTACACTCAACTAAGTTTGGGGCTTGGAGAGGGTGGGGTGAATTATGTTCACAAGCTATTGTTGGCTGTTGCCCCCTTTCTTCCACAGGTCCCTTACATGGCCACAAACTTTGTATTCACCCTTCCACATAGCGGCACCCCATAGGCCGCTCCTAATACTGTCCAAACTGCCCTTCCACACAGTGCCCTGACCAGAACATGATGCCTAGCATCACTCAAGAACAACCTTTTATGTAAAATGGTAAAGTTTGCACATTCTATTGGCGTCATGTAGCACTTACTACCCCTGATGAGGTATGGAGTGCTTTACAGCAAGCAGCTCACTATTCCGGTACCCACATTTATTGGTTAGTCCGGTGGTATTGGTTATTAGGATTTGTCTTGTGCAGTGCTTAATTTGAGCCAGTGGTTATTTTTAGAGACTGGCACTTATTTTTCTGCATCAGACATTTCCCTAGAGCAAGAGAGGGAAAAACAAAAAAAACAGAAACATGGAGGGACAGAAATAATGGAAAACCATCAGAAAGGGAGAAAGCAAGTACCTGCAGTGATGATCTAAAGGGTCAGGGAGTGGCTGGTAGTGGATGGAAGAGGCCTGAGGTGGATTAAAGCTAACGGCTTTAGAATTTGGCACATCATCATTTAATTGCACTGGCTGCTACCAGCTTTAGAATTTGGCACATCATCATTTATTTGCACAGGCTGCTGGTCAGAGCTTTGGCACTGGCACTCCCTTTTTCACAAATTAAGCACTGATCTTGTGCTCTCAAGGAAATCGTTTCATGTATTTACTCCAGTTATTTGTGGTAATTATTTCATTAAAATAGATAGTTGTTATCAATAGTGGGGTCTAGGTGAGAAGGAAATGGCTGATGAAATGAATAGGTATGCTGTTGGGTTGTAGGGATATGGGGGTCACATGTACGATCAATGCATTTTGTGATTTCCAAATTGCTACTTTTTGTGACTCGTAATTAGGAAGTCGCAAAATGTGATGTACAACAGTGTGCTTGATACTGTTTGTGATTCCCAGTAGGTCTCAAATGGACCTACCTCATCAACATTCATGAGGCAGGTCGCAATTTGTGACCTATTGAGAATGGGCAAAATCACAGGGATGGTTGCCTGCTGGGGTCAGCAGACCACCATGTCTGTGTTTATTTTTTCAATAAAGCAAATTTTCTTTGTAATGCAGACCTTTTCCCTTAAAAAAAAACGGGATACATTTCAAAAACAAAAATGAAAAATGGGACCACTGCCTGCTCTTCAAAATATTTTGTGCCCACATTTGCAAAAAGGAAAGGGTCCCTTGGGGATCCATTTCCATTTACGAATGGGTTACCGCCAACTTGAAGTTATTACAGTAGCTCTATGGGTGAGTGACTGGGTGTGTTAGTGAATGTATGGCTGAAAAGGTCGGTGAGTCACTAACATTATGGGTGAGTGAGTGGGTGTGTTAGTTACTCACCCATACAGCCACTCATGCACCAAGTCATAACAACTATACAGTCACTAACACACCCACTGACTCACCCAAAGAGCCACTAAAACACGCACTTACTCAACCATACAGCCTATCACACACCCACTCACTCACCCATAGAGTACAATCTTTTGGTTTGTTTGCTAAGTTTAGGCCCAATTTGACTAACAGATTGCTCCATTCTTAGTTTTTGCTAGCTTTGCTCTTTTTGTAATGCTTTAATTTCTATACTGTAGGTTGAGTTCTGCCCAGTGTGTATTGGAAGGCATTGTGCCATCCTTCTACTGTGTTGTTTGTTTTGGCTTCCTGTGCCAAGGTGCTGTCATAGACATTCCACCATGGTATTTGGAATTTGGCTCTGTGTCTGTGTCTGCAGCAATACAGTCTGCCAACCCAAGCGTCTTCAAAATAGTCCATTAGAGGACTAAGTTTGCCTTCATTTTGTTGGTAGAAAAGGATTTTTCTTAATCAATTGTAGTGGTTAGCTACCTCTGTGAGAGGGACATAGGCTGGGGCTATAATTTCTTTTAATTTTAAAGGCAAATTAGCTATTTGTGGAATATTCTACACTTAGGGGCCGATTCCGATTCGGGCCGGAAATCTCTCCGACCGAGCCGGACCCGGAGAGATTTCCGACCAAATCGGACCCGTGCAGCCCGACCGAACGAGTACGATGCGTCCGTATGCTATCGTACTCGAGTCGGCCGGACTCCCATTGAAGTCAATGGGAGCCGGTCGTACAACGCGTACGCGGGCTCCCATTGCCTCAATGGGTGCGAGGCGAACAAGGGTGCCCCCTACAGTGGGTATGCGGCGAAGCGACTCACGCCGTACACGCACAGGTAGGGGGGACCCATGGGTCCCCCCTGTGTGCGACTCGCGTGGCTACGCATACAGGGGGTTCGACACAGACCCCCGAAGTACGGCTCCGACTGCTCTTTCGAGCCGGTCGGCGCGTGCCGGTCGGACTGCTCGCGGCGCGCATTGTACTTACCCGGCCGGGGAACGTCTCCATTGCGCGGTGCGTGTCGTGTCCGAGCGAGTCGGTCGGTGCGGTTAGACCCGGGAACGAGTCGGTCGGCGAATTCGCATCGTACTCGCTCGTCCGGACGCGCGTACGAATCGGTCGGGAAATAGGGCTCCGAATCGGATCCGGTTATGCCAAATCCGATTCGGAGCCCTACCGGCCGAGATCGGAATCGGCCCCTTAGTGCAGATTTTTGAGGATATCTCTATAAAATCTGATTGAAATTCTAGTCACAGGCTTGTATAGCTTGTTTGAATCATGGATGTTCAAAGGCTATTCATTTTTGGGTGTAGTAGTTATTTGTTGTATGTTCTATATGGTTTGAGAGCTTTTAATAAGTGCTGCTTTGTTTATTTAGTGTTATGACTTATATAAAAGGGATGTTTGTGTTTTGATATTCACAGTGTACGGTGTATATCTGGTTAAATGGTTTGGGGCACATTTTAAAGGTCCCATCCATCATCCAGGTTTAACATTGGCTAAGTTTCATTAAGTTGTTTGCTGTAGAGAATATTAGAATTCATTTCTCATTATTTAGGTTGTTATGTATAAGGAAAGGTTCCTCACTATGTGTAATGGTTAATTGTTCAGGTAAGTCTATGTCTTGATATCTTCTGCCAGCAGGTAGGATAGCACTGGTGGCTTTTTTAATTTGTACAATTAACCTTTTTAAAGTGGGGATAGGTGGTAGTTGCCCTGTTATATGTTCGGGGACTCTAGGTAAAATATGATTCAAGACTTTGCTTGTGGGTTCCTGGGAGATAGTGCTTGCCTCTCCTATATGTTGCAATATTTTCATACTTCTGTTTCTGTTACATTTGGGGGATAGTTGTGCTCTCTTGCATGAATTACTACACCACATTTTGTAGTTGCCCTCCCAGAGCATGCATGAGAATAATATTTAGTACATTTCCAGTATATAGTTTATGATTATGCACTTTCTTAGCTGCAGGTGTAGCCCATGTGGTATAGTAAATTCTATATTTTCTGTAAAGTGAAAAATACTGTGGTCTCTGCCATTGTATCTGTAAGTATTGTAATAGTATAAATATATAATATCTCTAACCATTTGCACATTTATCATTAACATGTTTAAAAATGCCTTTACTTCAATTTTGAATACTTACATGTGCATTCTGGGGAGATGATTCACCCAGTTTTGCAGCTTTTTTCTTGGAGGTGTTTTAATTTGAAGTAGGTGCTTTTGTTTCTGTTGGTTTAAAAGAAAAATTTAAATCACATTTTAAATGGTACTTTGTTGATAGTTTGTAGAGATTGAGGTTGTTAGGTTTATTTTTGCTTGCTATTTCTGTGAGTTCATCATTCATTTTTTTGTTTATGCATACTTACTTTCTTATTTCTTTTTGCAGGTTTGTGATAGTTGATATTTTCCGGTACTTTATTGGTTTTCAAGTTGTTGATTTTTTCTTTTAGGAGACCTGTGTAAAAAAGATAAAAGTTGGAAAGTGTATTTTTAAGTTTCTTAACAGTTACATTTCAGTTTAAATATAAGTGTTACTTACTTTGTTTTGTAGTTATTAAGATATATATTTTTTTCTATAATGGTTTGTAGAAAGAATCCGGCAGAGTTTTCTCATCTTGCAGTGTTTATCATTTTTGAAGTATTTTGTTGTTCTACTTAGTTTGCCTTTTATATTGTTGATTTAATTGTTTGTTTGATTTTATTGGTTAAAATTGTTTACAGTTTAATTTTATTGGTTGCTTTACTATACATTGAATTTTGTTCATCATTTGAAAACTTGTATGGTAAACGCTAATTTGTGCTTTACTGTTTATGCATAATATGTAGTTCTATATTTTTGTTTATAAAATTATATATATATATATATATATATATATATATATATATATATATGAAAACGAAAGTCCTGTCCGCCCCTCACTCCGACGGAACTCCAGGCAAGGACCTCAATGCACTTCAAGAAAATCACGAACTCCCACACAGCATAGGTGGGTGAAGCAGTGTCGATTTTATTAAAGATTTAAAAACCTCAAATCACCACAGGAACAGTGCCTGCAATGACGCGTTTCGCTCCTCACTGGGAGCTTGATCACATATATATATATATATATATATATATATATATATATATATATATATATATATATATATAGATTTAAACAGAAGTTTTTTGGTAGTAGCAGTTCCCAAGATTGGGAAAAACCGCACAATCAGTAAGAGAAAAAAATGTTTTTCTTATCATATCAAATACAATACAGTGTGAATCAATTTTAAAATAGACATTATAGGGCTATTCGTAACAATAATACAGACTATCCATTGGCGGTCCATTATAACAGTGTGCACCAAGCCCTGGAACTAGTTAATATAAGATTCCACGGCATTGCGATAGCAGGAGAAAACCCCAGGGGGGGCAATCGTACATTAGCATTGAGACGATTGGAAACTAGATGGTTAATCAAACTAAGATCTGTAGATCTAGGACTGAATACAGATAGAGAGCTGCATGTCTTTTTACAAGACTGTAACCTATTTGATACTTATTTCCAATCAACTGTCTAATAAGGAATAAATAATACAAATTATAAGAAGTAATTGATTTTGTATACTATAAGTTATTCTTTATTAGTCTGTGAAATGTATATATTCTGCTACCACACTGACAACCTAGATAGATTTTATGATTGTATATGCTGACTTATATTTTCTATGAATATGTACAACACTCCTATGTAAACAACCTCTGTATCATTTGGACTTACATGTTGCAATATGGAACAGAATTTCATAGAATCGGGTGTAAGATGGATTCACCTACTAATTAGAGGGTTCTGTTGCTCTCCTCCGCTTGTGCGCTCTCTCTCTATACTTACCTTTCTCTCTCCTTTACTACTCGGTGATGGTTTTAAGGCAATTACAATATAATCTTGTCCAAGTAGGATTACTGAGTTCTGAGATTCCTTGCAGGTACAGATATGCATGGCGGAGAGTGTTTGGTATACATGCACCTTGCTTAAAACATCGGTGTTCAAACTTGCCAGATTGGAGCGAGTGAACAGATTTGCTCATAGTGTATTGATTTTAACTTTTACTCTGATAATTTGTGACGTTTAACTATATCTGCCCCATATGGCTAGTTTGATAATATGGTGTGTTCAGTTATTGAGTATTTGTGCATATGATCGACTCCCCTCCAAGATGGCGATATCATTCGTAATGACGTATAATTATCGTCACATTGATAATATGATCATGTGTCAAGTCAGCTGATGCTTTGACGTCTCTGACGCTCCGTTACGCTAACTCCAGCTCTCTGTTTAAATTGAGAATGGCGGCTGTGTTCTTGAAACACGCACAGCAAAGAGTAAATGCAGGGTGGACGATGAACTTTCGCCTTACTGCGGTGAGTCTCTGTTTTTTGAGTGTTAGAAGCCCAAAATAGTTATCTTGAGTACCGCGTTTTTCTTTTCTTTTTGACTGTTCTTTGTTTGACTTAATTAGGGAGTAATCATTGACACGACTTTCTCCCCTATAGGAGTGAAACTTATCAAGGTTCTCCTCCGATATTTTAATAAGGTCCTCTTATGACAGGAAGGAGAAGGACTAATATACTCTCCTTTCCGGATATCCACACACCCGTTTTTACCAAATACGAGGTGTGCTAACATTACCAGTATATGAGGCTGTGATATGCACATCTGGCAGTCGATATTATTCACAAGGTAATTGTGGCATTGTTTTTATCATATACGATTCGCTGCTCGCATTCTTAGTGTTTTTAATATATCACTTATAATTGTTAATATCTGTGTTTTGGAATCTCAGGGACATATTGTACATTTCTTTTGGGCTAGTCAGGAGGCACAAAATGACTTCCCAATGTCCACTTGCTGAGAGGTGAAGTGTGCGCGTTTTTAAATGTGACTTTCTGTGCTTCTTGGTACAATTATATCAGTTTTTGGACGTGTAGATTCAGGCGCGTTAAATCAAGATATAGGGCTCTCTTTGTTTTTTTGTTTTTCTCCCAATGGGGAGAAGGGACCGTTTGACACATATATTGTGTTTTCTCCATTTCAGCATTTCGGGTTCTGATTACAATAAGGGACACGCACCTGCCGTCCGTACATACATGCTGGACAACATAACTTTCGTTAATCGGTGGGTTGATTGCCCAGTCATTACTTTTGGATGCTTTATACTTCCTTCTGGTTTAGGGTTGTATTCCATCTAAACACATTATTCGGGTGTTTCTTTCTAATGCACTGAATGATCTTCTTTACGAAGTTAGTAGGTTACATTTTTGTTTGTGGGGACTTATTGGTTCTGTCTTCACATCATTATAAAAAAGATATATAAAAAAAAAAGAAAAAAAATATATATATATTTTTCTTTTTTTCTTTACTTTTTCTTTTTTCCTTTCCCACCATGAGATTCTTTTCTTGGAATATGCAATGCGTTAGTTCTGTGTCACATTTCTAAGGCATGTAACAACTGTGCTAATGCTCAGGTCATCACTTCTATCTGGCTTTTTGGCCTATGTTGTTGATTGTAAATTGAGATAACTAATGTTGGCATTTGTGAAGATCAAATATTATAACAATGCCCTAATATATATTGTTCCAGCCTTGAAAAAGTCTAAGGGAAGACGAAACACGTGTTGGCTGATTCTTCGTGCTGGATTTTATGCAATTGAGAATAAAGAATCTTATTTTTGAAGAAATCTGAACATTGTGGACTCTGTATATCGCATATAATCAGGAGTAGTGTGTTATTACATTGACCATTACTATCCTGAAATTGATACGTTCCTAATAATAGACATTTAGAACTGTCTTTTACTTTACCAGTACTCTGGGTGATCCTTTACTAGAGAAGGGTGTGCTTATAAATGCTCTCTTTTTGCAATATATATATATATATATTATCTACTGGCGGTCGCCAGTAGATAGTTATAGTTAGAACCTATTTTCCATAGGAAATCCGCGACATTCTATTTGAAATAACTCTCTTGCCGGTTGACGTATCTTCGCAAAATTTTCAAACTTTGTGGGGCGCTCCGGTCCGCTCCTACCCTGAAAGTCTCGGGGTGATTCGTCAAGCGGGGGCCGAGAAAAAGGGGGTCCCAAAACGCGTTTTCCCCATTCATTTTTCATAGGAAACTTTAGACACGGCTACAGCCCGAACTGCTGAACGGAATTACACCAAATTTGGCAAAGAGGTAGTTCTTGGTTCAGAAAGAACCCTTTTTGTTAAATGGTGTAAATCCGTTCAGTAGTTGCTGAGAAAATCAAAAGTAAAAGTACATATATATCTATGGGCACGGAGGATCCGCGCACCCTGAGCGCACCCTGCGCGCACCGTCCCGATCACGAGCTGCATGTTAATTGGCTGTCAGCTGGCTGTCAACATTCCGATTCAGGAAATGTTGGCAGCCATTTTGTCCCTCGGTAGAACCGAGGGACAGAAACAAGTGCGCAAAGCGCACAAAGGGAGCAGGGTAGAAACACCCTGACCCCTAGGTCTGCTCAGGGGTCCCATAAGGACCCCCTGGGCAGAAAAAAGCATTAAAAAAAAAAAAAAAAATCGGCAGGATGCGCTCAGGGTGCGCGGATCCTGCCGATAAAAAAAAAAATCGAAGCGCGGTCTCCCGCGCATCGATGTTAATTTGCCCCGGGTGGGCCAAGTCCCGGGGGCATGCTGAGGGGTGTTTATTTTATGTATGGGGGGCCTCTAAGGGCCCCCAAGCCCAGGGACCGCCACCCCCGGGGCTTTCTTTTTAAAATGGTGCGGGAGGGCTCTGAGCCCTCCCGCTGCCCCGGGGACCACCACCTCCCCGGAGCTTCTTTTTTTTTTTTTTTTTTCCTGTGTGGGGGGGCTCGAGCCCCCCACACGCCCGGGACCGCCACCTCCCCGGGGCACTAACAAATTAAAATGGGGGTCCATTTTGGACCCCCGAAGCCCCGGGGACCACCACCTCCCCGGGGCTGTGCTGATGTGGGGAGGGGGGCCGCGCGCCCCCCCTCCTGGAGCCTGTGGTGGCCCTGGGGACCGCCACCCCCCAGGGCCGGCTCCTGCAGTGTCCCGGGGTGCCATCAGTGATGTCATTTGAGATGTCATCAGTGATGTCATCAGTGATGTCACTGACCATGTCATGAGTGATGTAATATGTGACGTCATCAGCAGTGCATTGCGGGGGCGCGAGTTATAGTTACCTGAACTAACTATAACGGGGGAATTTCACGGGTTTTGTACGAGTGCAATGTCCAACTAACTATAACTGTCCCTAAAACCTTATAGTTTTTCAGTGATTTTTAAGGTTTTTAAATGCAAATTTCTAACTATAACGTGCCTGAAACCTATGGTTTTTTCAGTGAATTTCAAAGGTTTTTAAATGCTAATTTCTAACTATAACGTGTCTGAAACCTATGGTTTTTTCAGTGAATTTCAAAGGTTTTTTAAATGCTAATTCCTAACTATAACATGTCTGAAACCTACGGTTTTTCAGTGAATATATATATATATACGGCAAACTTTGATTATGGTAAAACCCGTATTGACATAGTTTTGTACATACGTAAACTGAAACTCATGAAAATCTTCTTGCAGAAGAGGAAAAAAGAAAACGGAGGGGGGAGCTCGGAGAGCACTGATTTAACCTTTGAGAGCCTATGCCTAAAAGATATTGAAGGCCTGCCCACCCTCGCAGTATTAAATGAGGAGGTGGAGGTGTGGGCTAATGAGAGAGAGTTATTAGAACAATTGGGTCTAGAGACAGGGAGAGCTGTGAACACTAAATTTAAACCCAAGTCCACGTATAATCCTAATGTACCTCACGACAGCTTAGATGCCTTTCATGAGATAATTACTAGAGAACTCATGAGGATATGGACCAACACTAGGAACAAACATGCACATAACTTGACCCCAGAGCAGAGAGTAGCTTTAGGCACTCTTAATGAGGATCAAAGTTTTGTTATCAAGCCGTCTCACAAAGGGGGCAATGTGGTCCTGTGGGACATAGACAAATATAGGAGAGAAGCGAATAGGCAACTGATCTCCTCAGGAAGCTATGTGAGATCTAATAAGGAGGCATATGATGAGGCAACAAGGAAGTTTTACACTGCATTGACAGAATGGAGACAACAAACACTTTTGGAAGAATATGAGGATGAGTTTTGCTTCCTCTTTATCAGAAAACCCACGGCACCATGCTTCTACATGCTGCCTAAAATTCACAAGGACATGACTGATCCACCGGGCAGGCCTATTGTCTCTGCTAATGGTAGCCTATTGGAAAATACTTTGGTATTTTTAGATTCATTCTTATTCCCTTATGCCTTAAGCCTTTCCTCATATTGCAGGGACAGTACAGACTTCATCAACAAGATAGATGGTATTCCCTGGCAGGAGAACTACTGGCTGGTTACAATTGATGTGGTCTCCCTTTACCAGTGTATTGAACATACGATGGGTATCAAAGCGTGTAGATATTTCTTTAGAGACAAATCTATCTTTCTGTATGACCACTCTATGATGTTAATAAGTATGCTAACATTTTGTCTTGAAAATAATTTCTTCCTGTTTGAGGACAAGTGGTACAGGCAGGTGGTCAGTACCGCCATGGGAAGTTGCTTCGCACCGAGCTACGCCTGTAGGTTCATGGGCTGGTGGGAGGAACAAATGGTGTGGATTGAGAAAAATGAACAACTTACCAGGCATGTTGTGTTCTGGACACGGTTTATTGATGACATATTTATGATATGGAATGGAACTAAGTTGGAGCTAGAGAGCTTTTTTGCCATGTTAGCTGATAATGAAATCAATTTGCGATTCACAGAGATGTGATCAGAGTGAAATGGATTTTCTGGATGTATGTGTGACAGTGGAAAATAATGCGATTACAACCAAGCTACATCGGGTAACAGTATAGTGGAGAAGTGTGGCTCAATGGTTAGAGCGGCAGACCCTGATGCAGAGATCTGGCCCGGGACCAGGGTTCAATTCCCGCCTTGGCGGGTCTTGGGCTCAATTTCCTCGGACCTCATAATTCTCGCCTCGGTGCCTATTCTAATCATGGGTCCCACTCTGCAACTCTGGGCAATAGCTTGCTTAATCTCCACAACGGCCCCAACAGCGCTGGGATGCCTGGCTTCACCCTGGGGGTGCCCAGGAGTGGACATTTCACAGGGAAAAGCCAGGAAGGGTTCCACAGCGGTATGCGTACAGCGCCAGGACACCCCTTTGGGGGTATAAGTGCACTTTACAAGTACAAATTTCATTCATTTCATTTCATATATTGCATGCGAGGAGCCACCACCCGCCCAAACCTAAGTGGAGCATCCCATTTGGGGAGCTCATTAGGGCAAAACGTAATTGCAGCACGACACAGTCCTTTGAAGAGGAGAACGGGGAGGATGTTTGGAAGGTTCAGGAGTAGGGGTTACCCTCTCTAAGTGTTAAAAGCAGCAGAGAAAAAGGCAGCTGGCCTGCACAGATCTACACTGCTTATCAAAAAAACGAAAAATACCCAAGAAGAGAATAAAGTGAGATTGATCACCACTTATAACAGAGAATCAGCCATGATCAGGGACGCCCTTAATAAACACTGACACATAACTAAAAGTGACCCGGTGATAGGCTCACATGTCACTGCACATCCTCTGGTAACATATAGAAAATCTCAATCATTGAAGGATATGTTAGTAAATAGCCACCAGGGCAACACTAACAACAAGGATGGTTGCAGCAACAAAAGGGGTTCTACAAGTGTGGTAAATGTAAAGCATGTGCGGGGAGCAAGAACAGAAAAACAGGAGATATAAGAAAGTTCATGAACTGTAATACAGATTTCTGTGTATATGTGATTGTGTGCCCCTGTGAGAAAATGTATGTAGGGAGCACAATTTTCCCTATAAAAAGAGGATTCTGGAACACCTCCGAGCAATCAGAAATGGGGATTTGAGTTTCTCCACAGCTAGGCATTGGTTGAAGTTTCACAATCAGAATCCTAACAGTCTTTCTTTTTTTGGCATTGACAGGGTCACGGCTACCCCAAGAGGGGGAGACAGAGAGAAACAGCTGAGAATCCTGGAATCCAGATACATTGTGCTCCTTGGCAGCAAGTCCCCCCTTGGGATCAATGAGGACGAGGGACTTTTTGTCCATATTGGATAAGTAATTGACATTGTTCCCAATATATGACCAGTTTCCTCTGTGATCACAATTTTCCCTGCACATACTGGGTCATGGTGGGGACTCCCAACCGATATCCAGTATTAGCAGCATTGAAAAGTTTCACAAGTTGCTTAGTATTCAGGCTCTGACCTTTAGCAGGCCTCAGGAACAGAAAGTAGTGTATGTTTTTTTGTGCTTCAGTTGAGCCAGGGAACTGGCAGAACATCCCCCTTGCTTCTTTTAATTCCCCCCCTTTATAGGTTGTTCACACGGTGTCCATCCCGCACTTGTTTAGTTTATGGTGGGCAGGAGGTGTTGGCTTAAGCTTTGTTTGGTGACCCCGTGGGGTTAAGGCACCATGATGTGGAAAAGCCACTTGGCATGAATTGCATTATAGGTGAACTATATTGTCCAGTATGTTCCGTGATTGGAGTGTGACCCGCAACACACATGTGCATTATTACAATGTATCTAACAGCATACTTGTAGAGGGTTGTGATTAACGCTCAGGTCATTCGATCACTCCCTATACCTTGACTTAGGTGTATATGCTTATATAAATGCTTTTCGGAAGTAGCTGTGAATTGGACAAAATGGGTAGATATGTATATGCAATTCAAAGCATGATACAATGTGGTGTGATGTAATCAGTCATGACGCAATGCAGATATCACTGTGATCTCTCAAGAACCATGTGGATTTTTGAATTAAGTCTCCTACGGCTGTAGAAATCGACTGGGCGTATTTGCGCTATATTATATTTTATTTTCTTCTAAATATTATTTTACATTTCAGGATGTGAATTTATCTTTAATTCATGTAATTCACACACTTGTGTTAATACTGGTTCTCACATGAGATGTCTTGTAATGTGAATGCTCTGCAGAATCGGAGTCTTTCCACTATTTCCACACGAAGCCGCCAACCCGTTGGCTGTCTTCCATGTTTTTACCTCACTTTAAATGGTGCTTGTATTATTGTGCACGTTGGCTTTGGAAGAAGACCTCTGTGGTCGAAACGCGTTGCCGTTGATACCAATACAATTAACTTTTTGAACTCATATCCTGAAGTGCGAGTTTTCTTGTGTTCTTATCGGAAATACGAGGATTTCTTTGAATTGACATACGGGTCCCGGCACCCGCATCTCGCACTGACCCCGTACTGGCGAATGTGATCCGCAGTGCCGGAAGCTTTCCTGTATATATATATATATATATATATATATATATATATATATATATATATATGTATGTATATATATATATATATATATATATATATATATATATATATATATATATATATATATATATATATATATATATATATATATATATATATATATATATATCCATATGAAAAGGCAGCCCTGCCAAGCGGGACTGCACAACCAACCCACTTGGGTGAGTGATCAACTATCACATGCAAACAACGAGACACGCTCACTGCAGCAATACTTGCAAACTACGAGAACCAGAAGGCCTGGAGGCCATGCCCATTGGGGCGGGAATCGAGTACAAAGGTGGAAAAAGAACAGTCTCACTTTGATATCTATCACCAATGAAGAAGGAAACAATTCCGAAATGCGTCTGGCGTTATCTGATGGCTGTCCGGTTTCCGATTTGACAGGCTTGCAACCTCAAGAAAATTGATGGGAAAGAAACCTACCTGTGGGCTCTTCATCTGGGGGCAACCTTTTCATATGGATGTATAGCGGCTGGCCCGGCCGCGGAAGAAGCCCCGCCGCATATCAGCGGCCCCATGGAGACGAGAACAGAAGTCACCAATTAGATGGGAGGTAGTCCGTACTTGAGGTGGAAAAGGCAGCCCTGCCAAGCGGGACTGCACAACCAACCCACTTGGGTGAGTGATCAACTATCACATGCAAACAACGAGACACGCTCACTGCAGCAATACTTGCAAACTACGAGAACCAGAAGGCCTGGAGGCCACGCCCATTGGGGCGGGAATCGAGTACAAAGGTGGAAAAAGAACAGTCTCACTTTGATATCTATCGCCAATGAAGAAGGAAACGATTTCGAAACGCGTCTGGCGTTATCTGATGGCTGTCCGGTTTCCGATTTGACAGGCTTGCAACCTCAAGAAAATTGATGGGAAAGAAACCTACCTGTGGGCTCTTCATCTGGGGGCAACCTTTTCATATGGCTGTATAGCGGCTGGCCCGGCCGCGGAAGAAGCCCCGCCGCATATCAGCGGCCCCATGGAGACGAGAACAGAAGTCACCAATTAGATGGGAGGTAGTCCGTACTTGAGGTGGAAAAGGCAGCCCTGCCAAGCGGGACTGCACAACCAACCCACTTGGGTGAGTGATCAACTATCACACGCAAACAACGAGACACGCTCACTGCAGCAATACTTGCAAACTACGAGAACCAGAAGGCCTGGAGGCCACGCCCATTGGGGCGGGAATCGAGTACAAAGGTGGAAAAAGAACAGTCTCACTTTGATATCTATCGCCAATGCAGAAGGAAACAATTCAGAACGCGTCTGGCGTTATCTGATGGCTGTCCGGTTTCCGATTTGACAGGCTTGCAACCTCAAGAAAATTGATGGGAAAGAAACCTACCTGTGAGCTCTTCATCTGGGGGCAACCTTTTCATATGGATGTATAGCGGCTGGCCCGGCCGCGGAAGAAGCCCCGCCGCATATCAGCGGCCCCATGGAGACGAGAACAGAAGTCACCAATTAGATGGGAGGTAGTCCGTACTTGAGGTGGAAAAGGCAGCCCTGCCAAGCGGGACTGCACAACCAACCCACTTGGGTGAGTGATCAACTATCACATGCAAACAACGAGACACGCTCACTGCAGCAATACTTGCAAACTACGAGAACCAGAAGGCCTGGAGGCCACGCCCATTGGGGCGGGAATCGAGTACAAAGGTGGAAAAAGAACAGTCTCACTTTGATATCTATCGCCAATGCAGAAGGAAACAATTCCGAAACGCGTCTGGCGTTATCTGATGGCTGTCCGGTTTCTGATTTGACAGGCTTGCAACCTCAAGAAAATTGATGGGAAAGAAACCTACCTGTGGGCTCTTCATCTGGGGGCAACCTTTTCATATGGATGTATAGCGGCTGGCCCGGCCGCGGAAGAAGCCCCGCCGCATATCAGCGGCCCCATGGAGACGAGAACAGAAGTCACCAATTAGATGGGAGGTAGTCCGTACTTGAGGTGGAAAAGGCAGCCCTGCCAAGCGGGACTGCACAACCAACCCACTTGGGTGAGTGATCAACTATCACATGCAAACAACGAGACACGCTCACTGCAGCAATACTTGCAAACTACGAGAACCAGAAGGCCTGGAGGCCACGCCCATTGGGGCGGGAATCGAGTACAAAGGTGGAAAAAGAACAGTCTCACTTTGATATCTATCGCCAATGAAGAAGGAAACAATTCCGAAACGCGTCTGGCGTTATCTGATGGCTGTCCGGTTTCCGATTTGACAGGCTTGCAACCTCAAGAAAATTAATGGGAAAGAAACCTACCTGTGGGCTCTTCATCTGGGGGCAACCTTTTCATATGGATGTATAGCGGCTGGCCCGGCCGTGGAAGAAGCCCCCCCGCATATCAGCGGCCCCATGGAGACGAGAACAGAAGTCACCAATTAGATGGGAGGTAGTCCGTACTTGAGGTGGAAAAGGCAGCCCTGCCAAGCGGGACTGCACAACCAACCCACTTGGGTGAGTGATCAACTATCACATGCAAACAACGAGACACGCTCACTGCAGCAATACTTGCAAACTACGAGAACCAGAAGGCCTGGAGGCCACGCCCATTGGGGCGGGAATCGAGTACAAAGGTGGAAAAAGAACAGTCTCACTTTGATATCTATCGCCAATGAAGAAGGAAACAATTCCGAAACGCGTCTGGCGTTATCTGATGGCTGTCCGGTTTCCGATTTGACAGGCTTGCAACCTCAAGAAAATTGATGGGAAAGAAACCTACCTATGGGCTCTTCATCTGGGGGCAACCTTTTCATATGGATGTATAGCGGCTGGCCCGGCCGCGGAAGAAGCCCCCCCGCATATCAGCGGCCCCATGGAGACGAGAACAGAAGTCACCAATTAGATGGGAGGTAGTCCGTACTTGAGGTGGAAAAGGCAGCCCTGCCAAGCGGGACTGCACAACCAACCCACTTGGGTGAGTGATCAACTATCACATGCAAACAACGAGACACGCTCACTGCAGCAATACTTGCAAACTACGAGAACCAGAAGGCCTGGAGGCCACGCCCATTGGGGCGGGAATCGAGTACAAAGGTGGAAAAAGAACAGTCTCACTTTGATATCTATCGCCAATGAAGAAGGAAACAATTCAGAAACGCGTCTGGCGTTATCTGATGGCTGTCCGGTTTCCGATTTGACAGGCTTGCAACCTCAAGAAAATTGATGGGAAAGAAACCTACCTGTGGGCTCTTCATCTGGGGGCAACCTTTTCATATGAATGTATAGCGGCTGGCCCGGCCGCGGAAGAAGCCCCCCCGCATATCAGCGGCCCCATGGAGACGAGAACAGAAGTCACCAATTAGATGGGAGGTAGTCCGTACTTGAGGTGGAAAAGGCAGCCCTGCCAAGCGGGACTGCACAACCAACCCACTTGGGTGAGTGATCAACTATCACATGCAAACAACGAGACACGCTCACTGCAGCAATACTTGCAAACTACGAGAACCAGAAGGCCTGCAGGCCACGCCCATTGGGGCGGGAATCGAAGTACAAAGGTGGAAAAAGAACAGTCTCACTTTGATATCTATCGCCAATGAAGAAGGAAACAATTCCGAAACGCGTCTGGCGTTATCTGATGGCTGTCCGGTTTCCGATTTGACAGGCTTGCAACCTCAAGAAAATTGATGGGAAAGAAACCTACCTGTGGGCTCTTCATCTGGGGGCAACCTTTTCATATGGATGTATAGCGGCTGGCCCGGCCGCGGAAGAAGCCCACCGCATATCAGCGGCCCCATGGAGACGAGAACAGAAGTCACCAATTAGATGGGAGGTAGTCCGTACTTGAGGTGGAAAAGGCAGCCCTGCCAAGCGGGACTGCACAACCAACCCACTTGGGTGAGTGATCAACTATCACATGCAAACAACGAGACACGCTCACTGCAGCAATACTTGCAAACTACGAGAACCAGAAGGCCTGGAGGCCACGCCCATTGGGGCGGGAATCGAGTACAAAGGTGGAAAAAGAACAGTCTCACTTTGATATCTATCGCCAATGAAGAAGGAAACAATTCCGAAACGCGTCTGGCGTTATCTGATGGCTGTCCGGTTTCCGATTTGACAGGCTTGCAACCTCAAGAAAATTGATGGGAAAGAAACCTACCTGTGGGCTCTTCATCTGGGGGCAACCTTTTCATATGGATGTATAGCGGCTGGCCCGGCCGCGGAAGAAGCCCCGCCGCATATCAGTGGCCCCATGGAGACGAGAACAGAAGTCACCAATTAGATGGGAGGTAGTCCGTGCTTGAGGTGGAAAAGGCAGCCCTGCCAAGCGGGACTGCACAACCAACCCACTTGGGTGAGTGATCAACTATCACATGCAAACAACGAGACACGCTCACTGCAGCAATACTTGCAAACTACGAGAACCAGAAGGCCTGGAGGCCACGCCCATTGGGGCGGGAATCGAGTACAAAGGTGGAAAAAGAACAGTCTCACTTTGATATCTATCGCCAATGAAGAAGGAAACAATTCCGAAACGCGTCTGGCGTTATCTGATGGCTGTCCGGTTTCCGATTTGACAGGCTTGCAACCTCAAGAAAATTGATGGGAAAGAAACCTACCTGTGGGCTCTTCATCTGGGGGCAACCTTTTCATATAGATGTATAGCGGCTGGCCCGGCCGCGGAAGAAGCCCCCCCGCATATCAGCGGCCCCATGGAGACGAGAACAGAAGTCACCAATTAGATGGGAGGTAGTCCGTACTTGAGGTGGAAAAGGCAGCCCTGCCAAGCGGGACTGCACAACCAACCCACTTGGGTGAGTGATCAACTATCACATGCAAACAACGAGACACGCTCACTGCAGCAATACTTGCAAACTACGAGAACCAGAAGGCCTGGAGGCCACGCCCATTGGGGCGGGAATCGAAGTACAAAGGTGGAAAAAGAACAGTCTCACTTTGATATCTATCGCCAATGAAGAAGGAAACAATTCAGCAACGCGTCTGGCGTTATCTGATGGCTGTCCGGTTTCCGATTTGACAGGCTTGCAACCTCAAGAAAATTGATGGGAAAGAAACCTACCTGTGGGCTCTTCATCTGGGGGCAACCTTTTCATATGGATGTATAGCGGCTGGCCCGGCCGCGGAAGAAGCCCCCCCGCATATCAGCGGCCCCATGGAGACGAGAACAGAAGTCACCAATTAGATGGGAGGTAGTCCGTGCTTGAGGTGGAAAAGGCAGCCCTGCCAAGCGGGACTGCACAACCAACCCACTTGGGTGAGTGATCAACTATCACATGCAAACAACGAGACACGCTCACTGCAGCAATACTTGCAAACTACGAGAACCAGAAGGCCTGGAGGCCACGCCCATTGGGGCGGGAATCGAGTACAAAGGTGGAAAAAGAACAGTCTCACTTTGATATCTATCGCCAATGAAGAAGGAAACAATTCCGAAACGCGTCTGGCGTTATCTGATGGCTGTCCGGTTTCCGATTTGACAGGCTTGCAACCTCAAGAAAATTGATGGGAAAGAAACCTACCTGTGGGCTCTTCATCTGGGGGCAACCTTTTCATATGGATGTATAGCGGCTGGCCCGGCCGCGGAAGAAGCCCCCGCATATCAGCGGCCCCATGGAGACGAGAACAGAAGTCACCAATTAGATGGGAGGTAGTCCGTACTTGAGGTGGAAAAGGCAGCCCTGCCAAGCGGGACTGCACAACCAACCCACTTGGGTGAGTGATCAACTATCACATGCAAACAACGAGACACGCTCACTGCAGCAATACTTGCAAACTACGAGAACCAGAAGGCCTGGAGGCCACGCCCATTGGGGCGGGAATCGAAGTACAAAGGTGGAAAAAGAACAGTCTCACTTTGATATCTATCGCCAATGAAGAAGGAAACAATTCCGAAACGCGTCTGGCGTTATCTGATGGCTGTCCGGTATCCGATTTGACAGGCTTGCAACCTCAAGAAAATTGATGGGAAAGAAACCTACCTGTGGGCTCTTCATCTGGGGGCAACCTTTTCATATGGATATATATATATATATATATATATGTATTACAGCTTCAGAGTATAAAGTACCAGCACTTACGGGAGCTTGTAACCCACTTTTATTAGGGTCTAGATGCACAAATGACGCGTTTCGGCGACTGCCTTTTTCAATATCAACTGGCAACTCGAGACAGCGTCATTTAAATACAGAATTCATTGGTGGGTTGAATGTGTCAAAATAAAGTCCCATAGACATGTGTTTTTCTTTCCAATTTTATGCAAATGTTCTCATTCAGCATAGGTCTCCGAATCAGCATGTCTCTCCGAGCGGTCAGAACACGGGATGTTCTCCCATCCGACTCCCTTCCACACAGTCAGCTCTTTTTGCACTCGTGGCATTTCCTAAGTAGGTAGGGTGACTGCAGTGGGTCATGCTCCCGATTTGAAATTCAAACACAGTCTCCAATTCCAAGGAGCCCCCGACCCTTCAGGGTGGCCTCGCGAAACAGTGAGCATGGAGCAGCTCACCAACACACGCCATGACCAAACAAAAATGCGAGGCCCATCTCGGAGATAAAAGCATTTATTTCGAAGACAGCAGCACTAATCTTCTTTCACCTTACGCGTTTCGGCTGTCGCCTTGCTCACAGGTAAGAAGTTAACAAATGCAAAGTGCGTTGTGCTTGCTTTTTAAACATAATGTCACATGACCATTCTTTCGAAATACTACTCCCATAATGCATTGTACTATTCGTAAGACATGCTGATTCAAAGACCTATGCTGAATGAGAACATTTGCATAAAATTGGAAAGAAAAACACATGACTTTATTTCCACTAAAAATGATGCAGGTACCACGAAAAAAATGCACAAATAATGCTGATTGAGGATCAATTTTGATTCCATGTGTAATGAACTTACGAATAGTACAATGCATTATGGGAGTAGTATTTCGAAAGAATGGTCATGTGACATTATGTTTAAAAGCAAGCACTACGCACTTTGCATTTGTTAACTTCTTACCTGTGAGCAAGGCGCCAGCGACAAGCGTAAGGTGAAAGAAGATTATTGCTGCTGTCTTCGAAATAAATGCTTTTATCTCCGAGATGGGCCTCGCATTTTTGTTTGGTCATGGCGTGTGTTGGTGAGCTGCTCCATGCTCACTGTTTCGCGAGGCCACCCTGAAGGGTCGGGGGTTCCTTGGAATTGGAGATTGGAGACTGTGTTTGAATATATATATATATATATATATATATATATATATATATATATATATATATATATATATATATATATATAGGTTGGTGTTTACTTGTTTGCAGTTATGGTAAATTTTGGGGGTTTGATTCTATGTACTTCTAGATTTGTAAATTTTGGGGTGAATGATAAATATTTTGTTGACAGAATATATCTTTATTTAAATTAACTATGTGGTGTATAGCGGGTTTTGGGTTCCTTTAAAGTAATTGTTACATGTGAAATGTCTTTTTTAGTGTTTTATTACTGATTATTTAAATATCTTGGTGATAATAATGTACTGATATTTTGTGTGGATTGAAATGTTTGACATATTCTATATTTATTTAAATGTAACAATATTTTCCTTTCCGATATTTTTGTTTTCGATATATGTAAAAATTGATATTTTTAAAATATATTTGTGTTCTTCGATATTTGTGATTTTTATAGTTAAGAACACAGAGTAAATATTTTTGTTATTGCAATTTAATTTCCAATAATTTTGTGTCTTGATATTTGTTGGATCGATATTATATCGGTGATCCTTTACGGAGGACTCCTTTGTGATCTGAATTATGCCTTGATACGAATTACTAACCCACCTTAGGCTTTTTCATATTCAATAAATCAAGCAGTACAACTGAACCATCAACTAGGTGAATGAAAAGATGACAAATCTAAAGGCAACACCATTGTATCAATTGTTCATCAACATAAGAAAAATAGTGGCACACATGCAAATAGGGGGATTGAGGGGACCTTTCTCTGTGGAAGGGAAGACGAAAAATTGATGCTTTAATCTCTTTCATTGTAGTGGGAATGCAGGGCATTTTGCTAAAGAATTCCAAAACAGCTACAGTGACATAGGAACTGAGGTTGGAGAATCAGAAAAATAGGAGCACACAGTAATCAATCAGACCTTAGCCAATACCATGACCCTGGTACCCAAACACCATGCCCTACCAGTGATTTTGACTGTTTTCACTCAGCAACATAGGACAATCCAGATTCTCTTGGATTCAGGGGCCACTGATAACTGTCTTAACATAACATTTGCTAAATCCTTGGCTATCCCTGTGATCTGAAACAAAACCACACCTGTTATTAAGAGCCCTCAACATCAGCAACTCTGTTAACTAGTGTGATCAATACTTGTACAAAGGTGGTTCACTGCCAGTTCCTTGTATAAACTATCAAGATGTTTTGATAAAGTTCAATCTGGTCTATGCCTCCGCTTGAAGCTTTGTTTTTCGAATAGATCTTTACTCAGGAGCAACATTGGCTTGCAGTCATGTTTAAGCCCTACCAATCCAGAAAAGTAATACTTAAAACAATATTAAGACAAGCTACCTTGCTCACAATCTTATTAGAAATTCATCCTCTCCAACATTTATCACCATTATTCTTTGTGCCTGGGAAAAATGCAGAGCTTATGGCTTGTATAGAAATCCATGAATAAAGTCACTGACATGAACTACTATATTTCACTTCTCATTCCCGTCCTATTAGATCAGGTTTATAATGCTATTTATACAAATCCAGATCTCCATTGGTCCAAGAGGGAGAGGAGTGGAAGAACACTTTATGCATGTAATATGGTGTCTATGAGTACTATGTTGTTCCTTTTGAAATCAAAACCCATGCAGTATTCCTGCTTTTCATAAATGAAGTACTGTGGAAATTATTTGATGGCTGTGTAGTCATCTATAGAGATGATATTCTGATTTATTCACAGACTGAGGATTAACATATTCAATATATGCAGGTGGCTTTACAATGGCTTCAAGAAAATCATTTCTGTGCTAAGTTGGAGAAGTGTACTTTTCACAAAGATACAGTTGAATTTATTGGATTTTTCATTACTCCCTCATGGATTCACATGGATGAATGCAGGGTGTTGGCTGTCTTCAATTGGCCAACTCCGTCCTGTGTTAAGGATAAGCAAGGTTTTCTTGGCTGCCTACATTTCTACAGACATTTTAAACTGCACTTCCCGGAAGTTGTTTCTCCAATCTCTTAGCCTCTTTGTGAAGGGGTTTTGTTTGTTTGGGCATCTAAAAGTTATAGTCAGTTGATCCCTTAAACAAGGTTTACCATAGCCTCCAAATTGCATTTTCCAAACCCAACATTACCATATGTTGTGCAAACTGATTTTTCGCAACGTGTATTTGGAGGTGTTTTATATTAGAGGCACCCGGGACTAAGCTATTGCATCCAGTTTTGCAGAAAGCTCCTATCCATCAAACAAAACTGTACTATACCAGTAAGGGAGTTACTTGCCATTAAGTCATCATTTTAACAATGAATGTAGACACTATCTCCTTGATGCCTATTAAATGGTAACCTTATATTCAGATTACAAAAACCTACAGTCTAGCTGGGTACTAAGATCACCAAAGCACATGTGTTGTCCAGATTTGAGACTCAATAGGAGGAACCACTGAATATATTGGAGGAGGGTAGAGTGATCACTATTATAGATTCGGATAACTTTCTAACAAAGGAATGAATAGCTACTGCCCCCTTACACTGAAATAGCTAAAGGTCCCTACTCATACCATTTAATACAGCCTCTTTTTCAAAGATGGCTTGCTCTTTGTTACTACAGAGGAACTGCAAGATCATGCACTGACATGGTGACACAGTGCCATTCTGCACCTTTAGTGAAACTTTCTGGTGAACAGAAAACTGTGCAACCATGTCAATGGTAGTTTTGGTGGAAAGTACTCTGCTCTTTTTGTAATGATTCTATAAATTTGTATAGTGTAGGTTCAGTTCTGCCCAGTGTGGATTGGAAGGCAATGTGCCATCCTTCCATTGCGTTTTTTGTTTTGGCTTCTTTCGCCAAGGTGCTGTCATAGACATTCCACCATGGTATTTGGAATTTAGGTCAGCATCTGGGCCTGGAGCAATGCCGTCTGCCAATTCAAGCGTCTTCAAAATAGTCCATTAAGGGACTACGCTTTTCTTCATTTTGTTGGTAGAAAGGGTTTTTTATTTGTAGATTGTAGTGGTTGGCTACCTCTGTGACAGGGACATAGGCTCGTGCTATCTTTTTTTAAAACAAAGACAAATTGGCCTTTTGTGGAATATTCTGCATTAGTGCATATTTTTGAAGATGTCTCCATATACATTGATTGAAATGATAGTAACAGCCTCGTATAGCTGTGTTGGGGTATATTTTTAGAATTGTTTGAATCGTGGCATGTTCAAAGTCTATGACTATTTTTTGGGGGTAGTCATTACTTGTTGTTTGTTTTATATGGTTTAAGAGCTCATAATAAGTGCTGCTTTGTTTATTTAGTAGTCGGGCATATACAAAAGGGATATTTGTGTTTTGATATTGCCCGTGTATGGTGTATATCTGAATACATGGGGCCTCATTAGGATGGCGGGCGGACTTTCGTCCGCTCGCCACCCTAGCGGTGGTCCCGCACCACTGATTAGGATGTGACCGCCACCCTGGCGGTCGCATCCTGCATATTTGACATTGCGGTGGGTGCTGCTTACAGCAGCACCCGCCGCAATGCCAAAATGGCATGTTGTGCATTGACATGCACAACGTGGCAGGCACCGTGCGGTGCCTGCCACCTTGTGCATGGCAATGCAGGGGGGTACCATGGGTGCCCCCCAAGTGCAGCCCCCCATGCCCCCACCCACCCGGGGGCCCATTGCGGGCCCCCAAAGCGATTCCCACCACCTTTTCCATGGCGGCATCGCCGCCATGGAAAGGCTCTGAAAACCACACATCCTTATATGGATGGCGGTGCCTGCTAGGCACCGCCACCATATTAGGCACCCAGTCCGCCCGGCCGGCAATCGTAACGATTGCCGGCCGGCGGAAAAGCGGCGGACGCACTTAGCATCCGCCGCGATACCCCCGCCATAATAATATGGCGGGGTAATTCTGGTTACGATTGCGGGCGGATCGCCACGGCCGGGCCGGCGGGGGCGATCCGCCCGCCCTCGTAATCAGCCCCATGGTTTGGGGCACATTTTAAAGGTCACATTCATCATCCAGGTTTGATATTGGCATTTACTTCTTTTTTGTATACTTACATATATGTTCTGGGGAGATGTTTCACCCAGTTTTGCAGCTTTTCTCTTCACAGTGTTTTAATTTGCAGTAGGTGCTTTTGTTTCTGTTGGTTTATAAGAAAAACGTCAGTTAAATTTTAAATGGTACTTTGTTGATAATTTGTGGGGGTTGAGATTGCTGGGATGTTTTTGCTCTTTCTGTGAGTTTATTGTTATTTATTTATTTATTTTTAACTTTCTTTATTGGGTCTTGAAACAAGTCAGCATTACAGAATGAAAATACAAATAATTCACAACATATCAATAATAATACACCTCAATTACATTTGCCATATCTCGCTCCACAACATTACATCTTATAACTTCAATACCAGAGACTTTGTGTAAGTAGTTATCAGCAACATTTTGTCATTTTGTGAGGGGATATGCTAGTATGTAGGCCAATACCTTATAGGGAAGTGAAGTGGTTGCGGGGGAGTGAGCAAGGGTGGTAGATATGACGGTTTCCTCCTATCTTAGTAGGAAAGATTAGATCCATTGTCCCAGCTATGGATGCAGGGGCTGGTCCCTTGATGCAAGGAGTTGTTAAGACGGAGGGTTTTGGGTTGAGTTCCACCTCCTCGTTTTGTGGCTGGTTTGAGCAGATAATTATGTAAAGGTTCCCAAATATTTCTAGGGCGAGAGTTGGGGGGCAGAAGTTCTGCATATGTGTTCAATTGGTCTTGACAGTGGGTCACGTCTTTGAGCCATTCCTTAAATTTGGGTGCTCTGCCACGGCTCCTTCTGAAGCCTATTATGCATTTAGGCAGGAGTACGCTCAGAGCTATGTATTTCCTACAGCTTATGTCAGCCTCCCCAGTAAAGCCCAGGAGTGCCATGAGCGGTGTGAGTAGTATTGGTTGACCTGTCATGTCTGTGAGGGCTTGGACCATCTCCCTCCAGTAAATTTGTATGAAAGCACAGGACCATGCCAGATGCCAAAATAATCTGCGCTCGACATGCCGCATCTGTCACAGTTGTCTTCTGGACAGATTTTGGGGCCGATTACGATCTCGGCCGGTAGGGCACCGAATCGGATTCGGCTTTACCGGATCCGATTCAGACGCCCTGTTTCCGACCGATTTGAACACCCGTCCGCGCGAGCAAGTACGATGCGAGTGTACGCGAAATCCCCGACCGACTCGTTCCCGTCTCTGAACCGCTCCGACCGACTTGTACGGACTCGACTCGCACCACGCAATGGAGACGTTCCCCGACCGGGCAAGTACGATGCGCACCTCGATCAGTCTGACCGACTCGCTCCGTCCGGCTTGAAAGAGCAGTCGGAGCCAGACTTCAGGGGTCCGTGTCGGACTCCCCTGTACGCGTAGCCGCACGAGTCGCACACAGGGGGGACCCATGGGTCCCCCCACACATGCATGTACGGCGCGAGTCGCACCGACGCGTACATGCTGTAGGGGCGCCCGTGTATGCGTCGTACGACCGGCTCCCATTGACTTCAATGGGAGTCCGACCGAATCGAGTCCGATAGCATGCGTCCGCATCGTACTCGATCGGTCGGACTGCCAGAGTCCGGTTCGGTCGGAAATCTCTCCGAATCCGACTCGGTCGGTGAGATTTCCGGCCTGAATCGGAATCGGCCCCACGGTATTTATGTAACCATACCGGTATATAGTATATTCTGTGCAGAAATTTGTAGTGGATTATTCGTGATCTGCTACTGGAGTCTATTTTACCTGTCTGTATGCAACAATAGCACCATTGATCATTGGCCAGAGGAGTTCCTAGATCTATGTCCCATTTGGTTGGAGATGACTTTCAGTAGGAGGAATTTCTAGCTGAGCTTCAGAATATAGAAGGGATACTAGATGGCATTGTGTGTCAGCTTGGAGCAACATGTGCAGCATATCGAGAGTGTGGGGTTCTAGTGGGTAATTAGGAGTGGCAGCCTTAACATCATGTTTTATCCGTATATATAGGAAGACATCAAGCGGAGTAGGTTGTTCCCCAGCAAAAAAAGTTGCTCTATCTATAAAGGAGCCCTCGCTATAGAGGTCACCACGGGTGCCCAGACCACATTTGCGTAGGTATTGCCGGCAAGCCATCTCATGCGTGACTGGCAAGAGAGGAGGTCCCATAAAAAAAAAAAAAAGTGTCTTGAAAAAAGAACTACTGGAGGAAACTCAAAAAAAGGAAATCAATTAAAAACCATTAGATTATTATAAACCAAACTGATTTCCTTTAAAAAGACAAAACAACAACTCCAAATGCCCATAGAACGTATTCGTTGACAAAAACCTTTAAAAAACAATTGAATTGACAAAACCCACCCGCAAAACGCATTACATTCCCAAAAGTACACTTAATCATCAAAATATAAGTAACACCACAAAAAATAACATAGTAATACATTATTAAAAGAGTGTAAAAAACGCAAACTGCCAAACTAATGTGAAATAGTAACAGCAATAGACATAAATATGCCAAAAACCAACAAACAACTATAACTAACTTTTAAAATTCTCTCCTAAATCCCCCCGACTCTCGAAACCACTAACAAATCCTTAAAAAAGGAATTACCTGTTCCGATGAACAGCAGCACCTTACCGCAACCTGATCCAGGAAAGTAGGCTAAAAATAGCACATTACAAAATAGAAGGTAGCCGCAAATAAAATGACCACCAAATGTAACAAAAAAAGACTATCTCACATAGAAATGCATGGGAAATACTGTAAAAAATGTACTACACTTGTAAAACATCTCAAACAATGTTATAAAGAATTATGATACAATTTTAAAGTATAAATTAATATAATAAAATATTTTGGATGGTGGTACCCCTGGGATCCTGCTGTGGAATATAATAAAATATATACAATTTTTAATATATGCTGATAAAACATGTGAAAATAATGTTTTAAATATAAATATATAAAAGTTAAGAACTGTTAACAAAATTAAAAGAATTATTAAGCATATACCACAGATCAATCCCTGTTATAAAGAATTATGAAAACATTGTAAAGTATAAATTACATAATTGTATATATTTTATACACTTTTTTAATATATACTAAGCAAACATGTGTAAAAACAATGTTGAAAATATTAATGCAAATTTTTTTATGTACATTAAAAAATTGTTAGAAATAAAAGTTGGAAATGTATAACAGACAAATGCATATAAATATTATGTACCTGCTTTCTTATTATTAAACAGCACAGACTTGTTTAAGTTACCTAATTTTATTTTTTGTACTTGAAGTATTTATAATACAAATTGAAAAACTATACATAAAAAAATGGAAACATTTAAAAACTAAAAAATATGTGACATCTTTTATCATACAAAATTTGAGAAAGGTGTTGGACACTACAGAGGTAATATTTACTATTCCCACTCCAATCTAAACATTGTGAGGAAAAGTGTTGGATCCTAAAGGGGAGACTCTTACCATTCTAAATAAATTTGAGGAAGGTGTTGGACACTCAAGTGGTGTCATTTACCATTCCCACTCCAGTCTAACCATATTGGGAAGGTTTAGGACACTAAAGGGGTAACATTTAGTATTCTCTTTCCAATCTAAAGCATATTTAGGAAGGTGTGGACACTAAAGGGTAACATTTACTATTCCCACTCCAATCTAAACCAATTTGGGGAAGGTGTTGGACAGTAAAGAGGTTACATTTACTATTCCCACTCTAATCTAAACCAGTTCACGGAAGGTGTTAGACATTAAAGGAGTGGCATTTACTATTCTCACTCAAATCTAATCACATTGGGGAAGGTGTTGGACACTAAAGGGGTGTCATTTACAATTCCCACTCCAATCTAAACCAAACTGGGGAAGGTGTTGGACACTAAGGGCCCCATTAGGATGGCGGGCGGACTTTCGTCCGCCCGCCACCCTAGCGGTGCTGGGACCGGCCGCCAGACGTGCGGCGGTCCCGCACCACTGATTAGGATGCGACCACCACCCTGGTGATCGCATTCCGCTATCTTGACAGCAGCACCCGCCGCAATGCCAAAATGGCATGTTGTGCATTGCCATGCACAACGTGGCAGGCACCGCGCGGTGCCTGCCACCTTGTGCATGGCAATGTAGGGGGGTACCACAGGTACCCCTCAAGTGCAGCCTCCCACCCCACCACACACCTGGGGGCCTGCAACGGGCCCCCAAAGCAATCCCCACCAGCCTTTCCATGGCAGCATCGCCGCCATGGAAAGGCCTTTGAGAACACCCATCCTAATATGGATGGCGGTGCCTGGTAGGCACCGCCACCATATTAGTGCCCAGTTCCGCCCGGCCGGCAATCGTAACGATTGCTGACCGGCGGAAAGGCGGACGCACTTTGCGTCCGCCACGATACCCCCGCCATGATAATATGGCAGGGGTAAATAAGGTTGTGATGGGGGGCGGGCGGATCGCCACCGCCGGCCGGGTGGTGGCGATCCGCCTGCCATCATAATGACCCCCTAAATAGTTTAAAATTACAATATCCACTTCAACATAAAATATAAAACATTTTACATAACATATTACAAAATAAATATATTACAAAGACAATCAATATTACATTATTCTCAAATTGTTTACGTAGTGTAAAATTTAGTGAAATATTATGTAAAAAAACAATAATTTACCTACAAACCTTTATGTTCAAAAGTACTTTTTTAGTTACTATTAAAAACTAAAACATTTTTGCAAATATTTATTAATGTTCATGAAATTAAAATATGTAAAAAAACATGAAATTAACAATTATAAATTTGTAAACATTTGTATAAATGTCATGTCTTTTATCATTTATAAAAAATTAACATAACTTTTAGAAATAATTTGTACAATTTTTTTTTTTTAAATTACAGAAGGCAAGGCTTCCAGGTGATTTTGCACATTTGCATACTCAAAGTCATTTAAAGGGAGAACCATGGACTCTGTTCTCACCAGGAGAGGATCCACTTCTCACATTTAAGGGCCGATTTTGGCCCCAGGGATCACAATCCCAGGGGCCTGGCCACTTGATGCTGGGTGCCCTGAAGCCCACCCAGGGCACCCAGTGTACTCTGATGGGGACTGCAGGGGGAGCCCCAACTCCCCACAGACCCTGCCGGCTCCCCGCCTCCATCGGGAGCTGACATTGCTCCTGCATGGAGGGAGCAACAAAAATGCTGCTCCCTGTGTGCAGGGGGAATTCTTTCATCTAAGTCCGCTACCAATGGGTGGGAGCAGTTTTCCTGCTACTGCCCGCTGGTAGCAGAATTATTGTTTGCTCTCACTTGGCGGAAGCTGTCAAAGCTCCTACCAAGTAAAAGCAAACATCTATGTGCTGAAGGTGGGCACCTGAGTGATGGCACCCCAGGGCCATTAATGGCTCCAGGAGGGGGCCACACAGTCCCTCTCCTTTCTTTTTTAGTGACAGTCCCGGGAGGTGGTGGTCGCAGGGCTGAATATGGCCCAGGATGGAGGCCACCCCTCCCCCTTTAAATGTTCATCATGGCCTCGGGAAGGTGGTGGTCCCCAGGGTCCTACTGGCTTAAGGAAGGGGGTTCAATTGGCCCCCTCCAATTTTTTCATAAAGCCTCCCCTCCAATAAAAATGACAATCGGCCTGCCCAGGGAGGTGGCAGTACCCAGGGCTGAGATTGGCCATTGGGAGGGGGCTGCATGCGCCACCCTCCCCATAGTATATATAAAATAAGCCCCTGGGAACTGGCCCACCAGGGGGCTTAAATACAAACAAGCATGGGAGTATTTGCAATTTTTGCCACGAACATTTAAAAAAATGCTTTTTGGCCAGGCCTAGGGGGTCATGGTATTTCCACCCTGCCGCCTTTTCTTTATTTTTACCTTTTTATTTGGGACTCATCTGAGTCTGACTCCCAACATGCTACCAACACTTCCTGGTTGAAGAGTCAGCCAATCAAATCTCAGCATGAGTTCCGTTGGATTCGCAAAGGGTTTGCGCCTCTAAATTTGGCTCACCTCTAATATCTCAAAAACTACTGAATGGATTTACTCCAAATCACAAAAAGCACAGTTTCTTTACAAAGATCTAGCTTTCTGCCAAATTTGATTGGGGTTGTAATCGTGTCTAAAATCTCAATGAGAATTAATATTGGAAACACATATTTTTTACCCCCCCTTTTTCTCTGCTCCTGCTTGAAGGATCACCCCAAAACATTCCATGCATGGATGTTTTGCCCCCGAGGGCCTATAGCTGAGGGCCACGGGGGACAGGGGCCCTGCTAGGGGCCCCCAAACACCCTTTTAGGCAGCCTTTTCATGGCAGAAGAACCAACATGAAAAGGCTGTCAGAAAAGTGCATCGTAATCCCCATTGTGATGCCTGAGCAGGCACTGCCTCCATTTTCGGGATTACGATCCGCCCACCGCTCCGACGGGCTCCTTGAGCCTGTCGGAGGTGGAGCTAACTCCCCCCGCAGGTGTCGGTTGGACAGCCTGTATCATAATACGGAGGTCGGACTGATGCCTCAGATGTCGGGTGGACCGCCACTGACAAGCTGTTGGGTGGCCTTCCGCCCAACCTCGTAATAAGGCCCTAAATGTCCAAAAGATTTAGAACATGAGGATTTATATTGGGCATACTACTCCACAACAAACAAATCACTGCTGTGCAAAAATGCTGTCACCCTCAAGTTATGTCACAAAGCCCCTTTACTCATTGATTTAGAATAGTGTTTGTATAGTAAAGGCAAGAGAATCATATTATTGGCACATTTATTTTATTGGTTCTTTCATTTTGTACATTGTAATACATAATCTTATGAAGCCAACAGATGTTTCGACAACCTGGTTAACCATTAGATTGGATTTCAATCAAATTTACAATTAAGACTTTGTCGTCTGTAGCTGGTACAGGTCAAAAGTTATAGATTGCAGTGTGTAATCTATTCTGTGACTTTTTCTTTGTGCCAGTTACAGAGTGACCAGGGGCAATGTCGTCTTAGGCTTAGTCACTAGATGTACATGCCATTTTTAATGTCACACACATTCCACTCTTAAATATTATGCATCCTACCTTGTAGGCAGAAAGGTGCACATAGGTTAATATTGTAAAATCAGGTTTTCCGACCTGTCAAAAGGGTGGCTTTGACAGGCCTGGGCAGCAGGGTTCAAGCTGCTATTATCAGGCTGCACAGGGTAGGCCTTGAACCTTGTTTTCTCTGCCACTGTAGTGGATCCCACATTCAGTGCTGTAGTCCAGAGGTGACATTTAAATTTTCATGACAGTGGTATTTTTGCACCAAATACAAGGGCCTTAATAGCCGTATAGGAACGTAGGTAACTGCGCCATGCAGATTTAAGCCCCAATTTTGACATGTGTTGAAGGGTAAGCACAGGCACTTTATTCCTTGTTAGCAGGGGTACAGTGCACACACCTCTAAAGCCTGCAAAGATAGGGTTCAGAAAAAGGTGAAAAATCTGTGGTGACCACGCAGATAAGGCAGACTTCCTACAAAATTCTTGAACATTACAATTAATTATGGTCATGAAAAGGAAAATAAAACTATTTCTAAAATAGACTATGGGGCCGATTCCGATGTCGGACGGACTCAGGTCCGTCCGACATTGGTCCGGAGCCGTAACCGACCGACCTGCTGTCGTCGGTTACGGCCCAGGCAGTACGATGCGACCGAACCCTGTTCGGTCGCACTCGTATCTCCCACAATGGGAGCATGCATTCCGGACGGAATGCATGCTGGCATTGGAGAAAGCAGGGTGCAGTTCAACCCTGCACTCCTGTGGCCGGCACCCCAAGGTGCCTGCCACCGGGTGCAGGGTTCAACAGAGGGGCACCATAGGTGCCTCCAGGCCGCCATTCGGCGACCTTGCACCCATGGGGTTCCCACTGGGGCCCCCAAAGACAGTGACCGACTGCCTTTTCGTGCCGGAAAGACCGGCACGAAAAGGCAGTGATAACTGCCATCGTACTCCCTCGGTCGCAAAGAGGCAGCCGGGGGAGTACAGAGGGATTTCCGGATGGCTGACGGGCTCTCCGAACCCGTCGTGAGCCATCCGGAAATCCGAGTCGGATTCTTTTCCGACCGAGCCCATCGGAATGGCTCGGTCGGAAAGGAATCCGAGCGGCACGTTCCGATTCGGTCGGAAGGGCTCCGACCATCGTTCGGTGCCCTTCCGGCCGAAATCGGAATCGGCCCCTTAGCTCCTTTATGACCACAAATGGAAGAATCATTAAATAGTCTCATCACTTCAATCAGTAGTTCATTAGTAGAGCCAAAAAAAGCTTGGTGACTAAAATACAATTCGTTTTTGTTCTAGAGGTGTCTTAAGATGAAGGTCTTCTGATTCCAATGGATCCATAGGTTTATGAGCATTTTAACTCAGTCTAGCAAAGGCGGAACAGTTCCAACAGCACAGGAAGATCACAATGAGACAAGGCATCAGCTATAATATTCTTTGAACCAGGAATAAAAGTAGACTTTCCTGTTTTCAGTTTCAAATTGTTGCAAATTCTGGTGTGGTTTTCAGTGTTTTCCAATGTTTTTTAACAATTGTAAAAATCATTGCTTGTCAGTGTTTATTCTTTTGTGCTCCATACATAATCGGGGGTTGGTGTTTTTCCAGTGCTTAAAGAAAAGTTTTTATTTCCTTCCTTTCCTCATTCACTCCTTTTGTCATTTATTCCTTCATTCATTCCCTTTCCTATCTCCACTAGTTGTACCCTTTCATTGAATTTGCTCTTTAAAGTAACTTTTCACTATTTCCCTCACCTGCCTCTCTGCTTAATACCCTAATGTTCAAATCCTTCTTTGCAGCCGTCCAGTCCCACCTTATGTCAAGGGAGTGCAAGAATGGAGATGTGTTTACACCTAATTAATATTTGATTGCAGCAGATAAAAGGTTAATGGTGGGTATTTAACACACCTCCCCGTTGCTCTGTTCTTTGGAAAAATGACAAAGATTTGCTGAATGAAGAGTTTTACTTAGGACATTAGACTTGAGATTCTGGGAGGCTCCGTGCTCAAGTCTTATACGCACGCCAATGTCACTCTGTCCTGTTCTTTGCCTATAGATAGAAAAAAACAAAAGGGATAATAAATGTATTTTTATAGTCTTATCTGCGCTGATTTCTGCATTATCTGGTCATAGGCGAGAAGCCTGCTAAGAAATTATTATTAGCATACTATCAGCTATAGAGACATTGATTACAGCAAACTGTGCTGCTGTATGAAGAAGCAGCTATGGAAGTCAAGATCTTTAATTACCAGATGATGCTTTAGGTTATTTGCAAGTGCAATTCATTTTACATTGTTGAGACACATTTGTAGAATTTTGTTTATTTTAGGACATCTAAGCAGTAATGTTTACCAAGCATGTGAGTAGATTTTTGTTTTTTTAAGCAGTGCAGGGACTGTGTTCCTGCTGGTGATTTGTGACAGTTACACAAGGCACTTTACCTTTGTATATTGCGCAGAGTGCACTGTCATAGTGAATTTTCCATCTTGGGGTAAAGAACAAACATAATTCAACATGTTTCCATTAAAGGTGGTCATTGTGTCTCACACAAGGGATGTTGCCAAATGTCAAGCCTTGTATCAGCACCATAAGTTCCAAGTTCATTTTTGACATGGAACCAGTAGAAATGGAAGTTGAACGTGGTGTCTCTAAGGCAGTGTTTACGTCAGTGTGCAGGGTCAGAATAAGTCCACGTACCAGCTTTTGCGGGAATTGCTTCTTCTGCAGCATGTCCTAGGAAACTACCAGCTGTACTGTCTAAAGCTTGTACACTAACTCATCAATTTACTTTTTGAGCTAATATATGACTAAAAGCTTTTGCAATTTCACCAAAACCATCTCATGTGCCTCTTTAAATGGTGCACTGTACATGTTCCTGATATGGCTCCTGATCCTTCTGTTTGATAGAATGCATCCCCTATAAGCGTGCATTTTACACCATCATAATGTAAACCTAATATCAGAAGTGTTGTGTGTAGTGTTTTGTGGGAGGACATTGATTCTGGCGGCAGCTATATGATCAGTGATCTTTGTTTCCAAAATCCTTATACCTGAACTTTTAAAAATCAAAGTTCTATCCAGATCTTAATAAATGATGATAGAATCATGGAGGAGCTCCTTGCTCTGGAATGAGATACTGCTGAGAGTTCAGCAGCAGATCTAATGGCTACTATTCAGCAACATGCACTGAATAGTGAGCTGAAGACATATGATGTGACCACAAAAATGTTGTTACTCCATACAGAGAGATCTCTCTGGCAGGGCCCTCACCCACATCGAGATGTGACATACTTCATCATCTGGCTTTGCGCACCCTAGAAACCAAATGAGTCCAAGGTGGTCTCTACCACACGAGGTGTGGGAGCAAGGATTTTTTAGGAATAGTTTTTGAGAGTGGAGTATATACTCCACCTCAACCAGAAATATTAAGAAAGAAAAACTTTAAAACTGGCTAGAACTGTCCTAGTATATTAATTTTATTGGATCACTGACAGAATATCGACATCAAAAATATCGAGGTACAAAAATATTGATGCAAAAATATCGATGTCCAGAATATCGAAGTCCTATCTACATAATGGTAAGTACAAAAATATCGAGAAAAAATATATCAATGTCTAAAATATTGTTGTTAAAAATATCGTTTTTTTTATGTTTAAAAAATAATGTAAAATAAAGGAAATAATATATATAATTAAAAAAAATAGTTAGAATTATTAGAAAATGTTTAAAATGATAAGTATTACATATAATGTAAAAAGAATTTAACATGCATATATATAAAATTTAATATATATATTTACTTAGTAATATTAATAAATAACTATTTTATTAAATTATAAATTGTTAGAAACATATTAAAAATTATAAATATATATATATACACATACACCAATAACATAAAAATAAAAATAAAATATATATATAGTAAATTAAAATATTAAAATATTTTTAATCTTTTTAAAATACATTTTACACTACATTAGCTGAAACAGTATACAAAATGTTGGATAGCGGAGGAGTACAAATTACTATTCCCACTCCAGTGAGTGCAACAGTAGGGAAAGTGTTGGATAGCGTAGGGGTAAAAATTACTATTCCAACTCCAGTGAGTGCAACAGTAGGGAAAGTTTTGGATAGCGTAGGGGTAAAAATTACTATTCCAACTCCAGTGAGAGCAACTGTAGGGAAAGTGTTGGATAGCGTAGAGGTTACAATTACTATTCCCACTCCACAGAGTGCAACAGTAGGGAAAGTGTTGGATAGCGTAGGGGTTAAAATTACTATTCCAACTCCAGTGAGTGCAACAGTAGGGAAAGTGTTGGATAGCGTAGAGGTTAAAATTACTATTCCCACTCCACAGAGTGCAACAGTAGGGAAAGTGTTGGATAGCGTAGGGGTTAAAATTACTATTCCCACTCCAGTGAGTGCAACAGTAGGGAAAGTGTTGGATAGCGGAGAAGTAAAAATTACTATTCCAACTCCACAGAGTGCAACAGTAGGGAAAGTGTTGGATAGCGTAGAGGTTAAAATTACTATTCCCACTCCACAGAGTGCAACAGTAGGGAAAGTGTTGGATAGCGTAGTGGTAAAAATTACTATTCCCACTCCAGAGTGTGCAACAGTAGGGAAAGTGTTGGATAGCGTAGGGGTTAAAATTACTATTCCCACTCCAGAGAGTACAACAGTAGGGAAAGTGTTGGATAGCAGAGGGGTAAAAATTACTATTCCCACTCCAGAGAGCGCAACTGTAGGGAAAGTGTTGGATAGCGTAGGGGTTAAAATTACTATTCCCACTCCAGAGAGTGCAACAGTAGGGAAAGTGTTGGATAGCGGAGGGGTAAAAATTACTATTCCCACTCCAGTGAGTGCAGCAGTAGGGAAAGTGTTGGATAGCGTAGGGGTTAAAATTACTATTCCCATTCCAGAGGGTGCAACAGTAGGGAAAGTGTTGGATAGCGTAGGGCTAAACATTACTATTCCCACTCCAGAGAGTGCAACAGTAGGGAAAGTGTTGGATACCATAGGGGTTAAAATTACTATTCCCACTCCAGAGAGTGCAACAGTAGGGAAAGTGTTGGATAGCGTAGGGGTTAAAATTACAATTCCCACTCCAGAGAGTGCAACAGTAGGGAAAGTGTTGGATAGCGTAGGGGTAAAAATTACTATTCCCACTCAAGAGAGTGCAACAGTAGGGAAAGTGTTGGATAGCGGAGAGGAATAATTTACTATTCCCATTCCAGTAAAATAATTAAAAATAATTAACAAACAATTAATTAATTTAAAAAATTACCTCCCACCATATTTCCCTATAAATAACACCACCAATGTTGTAAAACATAACACCATTAACATAATTAATTAATACTTAATTTATTTATTATTTAAAATAAACAAACAATTTAAAAACAATTAATAATAATTTAATTCACACAATTAACAGTATAAATCAATTTAAAATAAATTTTATAATAAAAAACATTTAAAATAATATAGAAATTAAATTACTTACCAGCCTACTCCCCTATCAACACACAACCCGCTCTTAAAAAACCACACAAATAACATAATTAATAATTAATTAATAATTATTAATAACCAATTAATAAATAATTGACACTATATTATTTACCACAATTTACAATGTAAATTTGTAAAAACATAAATATTAAATAATTAAAAATATAAATAAAATAATTTTTATTAAATCACTTCCCACCCTTCTCCCCTATAAACCCACAATACATATTTACCAATTCATTATTAATAATTAACAAACAATTAATAACTAATTAATAATACATTATTTACCACAATTAACAATAAAAAATAATAAAAACTTAATTATTAATTAATAGAAATAATTAATTATAATTAAATTACTTCCCACCCTATTCCCCTATAAACCCACAACAAAAAAATAACACAATTAAGATATTTACTAAATATTTAAGAATAATTAACAACCAATTAATAACTAATTGAAAACAAATTAATTACCACAATTAACAATATAAAATATTAAACATATAAATATGAATTAATAAAACATATTAATTAATTAAATATAATTAAATTACTTCCCACCCTATTCCCCTATAAACTCACAACCCGCTATGGAATAAAAATGCAACATTCAATTAAAAATTATTAATAATTTCAAAAAATTATTATTACATTTACTATAATTAAATCACTTCCCACCCTATTCCCCTACTAACCCACAACCCGCTACGGTACTAAAACGCAAAATTTACTTTAAAAAAATTAATAACTTCTAAAAATGTAATACATATATTAAAAAAAAAATACAATACTTAACCAAAAATATAGAACACATACATTTAAAATACATACTAAAATACATAACACTAATATAAACATCGATATTATTAAAAACAATATTTTTACAAACGATATTACTGACTTCGATATTTATGAAAACGATATTTCTTACCTTCATGTCGATATTCTGGTCACCGATATTCTTGATATCGATATTCTGTCCCTTCGATATTTCCAACTAAATATTTTTTGTACTTTGAGATTAAAAACTCAATATTATGTCTATGCACCAATTTTATTAGTGGATGCCCTGACAGGATTAAGAATAAATAAACACTGGTCCCTGTCATCCCTTATATGGTCAACATGTTTTGGCTGTCTTAGACATGCCTGATAAGGTCAGCGGCCTTCTTGAGGACCTACAGTCTCTGGTTTATTAAGTGCCACAAACCCCACAATTAGGAGACTGCTGTCCTCTATGTAACCCTTAACTATTGTTAATTATACCCTAAATTTTCGTAAAACAAAGAAGCATAAAAAATATAAGATAATACCTCTTACATAACTGTACTCTGAAGTTCAATGCTCAAAAAAGACATAATAAAAATGCCATGTTCATGTTTGCCCACAGAGACAATAAACATGACATATAACTCACTGGTTAAGCTCACATTATTTAGTTCAGGTTGTTTAGCATGCAATAACATACATAATAGGACAAACAATGCTCCTCATATTAGGAGTGGTGCAACAAACATCATATACATTCAGAAGTCGTTGCAGTCATATCACCTATGAAGTCAGGGTAAATACACTCTCTAATAATGACCAGCATACTTGAGCAGTTTTTAACGAAGTATTAACAAAAAATGGAAAATAAACAGGCTTATCTTACCCGGTTACAGGTCAGAAAATTGTCTAACCCAGGGAACCCAAGGGGGCGTCGCTCTGTTGTCACACTCTACAAGATACATAGGTATATAGTTAATCATGGCATATCCCATTATTTGTGAGGGAAAGGAGATGTTAATGCTTTCATAACTCACTGAAAGAAACTATATCTACAATGAACAATGTAATGTTTGCTTCATACTCATATCCACAATACCAGGGAAGATACCCTGGTAGTTGTCGCAGTATTGTGTTTGCTATTTAATGCACCATCTATCAAGGTGCCAGTATATTAATAATAAGGCTCAAGTCCCTCCCCACAAAGGAGTAAAAAGCCCCCGATAACCCAATGTACTACTCCAAGAGTCTGACGCCGCCAGTCAATGCTGAAGTGTTACCACCACCGAGAGCGCCTCTGTGCTCCGGCCAACATATTGACCGCAAAGTATGCTGCAGCGTGGGGCATTCTGTGCCGCGATCACCGAGTCCTTGAGAGTTCACGGTAAACCAGTTTCTACCACGGTTAGTTTTAGCAATCTTGCTCAACGCAACAGCCATATTATGACGGCTTGGGTCTCAGTGGTTAAAATAAAATTTGTTGCCTCCCTAAGGGTTTTTTTCTTTATAGGACAAAGATATTTCTCCACGCTATGCCTCCTCTTGGAAGGTGTATTATTCTAATGCATGCCCAAGTTTAACAGTCTTAGCAAATCTGGGAATGCACAAAAATCCATGGGTGGATATGTGGGAACACCCAGGCTCCACCCATGAAAACCTTATCCAGTCCAGCATAATGCAAGGTAGCGACTTGCGCTGCCTTGTGTTCCTCCAAATCTACCAAGCAAAGCAGGACCATGCATGCAAGGTGACCTTGCGTTGCTTAATAAATCTGACTTAGGGATTGTGTCACATTGCGTGATGCAAGGGCAATGCAATCCCTTGATAAATCTGGTTTTCAATCTTTTTCTTCTCAAATTAACTTCTCAGGTTTTCAAAACAAATTATGCTTTTATACGCCAAACTCACATGTTCTCAATGTTTTTCAAGGGATTTAGAAAACACCAAAATAAATATTCACATTGAAGTCATAATGAAAGTTTGGTCACAGACAAATAGCTGTGTAATGAAGCAGGGTAATTGTTTGTGAAAATGACAAAAAAGGGTTTCTTCATGACAAGATTTGAAGATCAGTCAATTACATGTTTATTTGCATGCGCTGTAGTATGTACATTTTTCATAAGAAGATAGATTGTGAAGAACAGATTGAGTGGTGAGAGTGTGGAAAAGTTCTTCCAGAATTCATTGAAACAGAAAAAATCAAGCTTCATTTTGTTGTAGACCATTTTGAACTCAAGATATGGGGTACTATTTAGAGAGCAAATTAATAGGGCATATGCCACAAATTGGCAGTTATCCTGTTCCACCACACTCACAGCTTCCATGACTCATTTAGAAGTGGAGGAGCTGCCAAGTTACTGACTGTGCAGTTTCAGTCAGTCCTGCTATCTGCAACTTCTTGCGATCATCCTCTCTGCCACAGGGATGAGAGCTTCAAACACTGAAATTTACTGTGTGTTTTCTGACACTGACTTTTTCTGCCCAGGACCACCATAATGTGGATATGGAAATGTATAGGTCCTTTGCCTTGGTTAGTTTCACTTTCTGATGGTCAATTATGTGAGCAGGACGATTCAGGTGAGGGTTCTGAATTTCCCGGAATAATTGGATGAAAGCTCTGCGCTGTATTTTTTTCAAGTTTCTTGATGAGGTGAAATGGACAAGGTCTTTACTCCAATTAAAGTAATAAGGCAGCTAATAGAACATTAACCAAAATGAATATGGCACTGATTGTGTCCAGTTTGTCACTACACATTGTTTTAATTACCAAGGGATACTACCATCTCAATTAATATTACAATGGAAACAATTTGGAGCCAAACCTTTGGACTTGGCCCTTTCTGCAGGGTCATCCCCAAACCTTTTGACTTCCTCCTCCTATTTTGTTGCTGTTGCTGAATTTGTTTTTTGATGACCTTAGGACTCCGTACACTTTACCACTGCTGGTCAATGTTAAAGTGCTTGTGCTCTCTCATTAAAACATGTTAGATTGGTTTATGTAGTATATTTAATTTATTTGTAAGTCCCTAGTAAAGTGGTACTACCTGTGCCCAGGGCCTGTAAATTGAATGCCACTAGTGGCCCTGCAGCACTGATTGTGCCAACCAATTAAGTAGCAGTTTAAACATGTCACAAGTGTGCCGTGTGTGTAATTTTAAACTGCCATTTCAACCTGGCAAAGTAAACCTTTTGCCAGGCTCAAACCTTCCCTTTTAATACATATACGTCACCCCTAGGGTAGGCCCTAAACAGCCCAGAAGGCAGGGTGTACTGTATTGAAAAGGTATTACATGTACTTTTATGTTATACATTTCCTGGTAGTGAAAAACTCTCAAATGTGTTTTCCACTACTGCAAGCCTACCTCTCCCATAGGATAACATTGGAGTTACCTTATTTCATTTAATAAACTGTAATTTCCAAATGGGAATAGGAAACCCTTCATGTATAGTGTCTGTGGAATTGTAATGATAAATCCTAACTTATTATGAAGTCGAATTTTAAATTACAATTTTGAAAATGCCACTTTTAGAAAGTTGTCATTTTCTTGCCTTAGCGATTTGGTGCCAGCAGCCTGTACCTGGGTCACATGACTGTGTGTAACAATGACAGATGAGCTTTGTGTATTCCTCCTAGACAGCCACACACAATAGGGAGCTTAGGTGTACCTGGATGGACCATCACAGGCAGGATGAGAGGGAGGAGCTGGGCACAGCCCCACTTACTCTTGACTAGGCTGTGGCCTGCCTCCACACTGTAGTTGACCTGGAGCAAGGACAGGGTGCCTGGGAACTTCAAAGGGAAACCTCTAGAGGCTTCTCCCCTGCTTCAAAGACACACCTGGGTATAAATACTGGACCTCAAACACCAACTCTTCAGTACACTTCTGGACCTGTGGATACTCTGCCAGAAATAAGGACTGCTGTGCTTCTGAAGGACTTCCACTCAGCTGGACTGCACTCTGCTGGACTACTGCCTTGCTGTGCTGCTGTTTTGCTGTCCTGAACTGCTACTTTCTGCCCTCCTGCCTTGGTCGGAAGGACTGGACCTACATTTCTTGAACCTAGAGTGACTCCAAGGGCTAATTAACTGGCCTCCTGACTTTAGCCTCAGGGACAGAAGGCTCCAACCACCTTACACCTGCACCTGTACTCTGCCATCTGTGAGCCTACCCTGACAAGTGGGGCTAAAGGTGTCCTAGACCCTTGGGGGTGGGCCTAAGGTGCTCTGCCAGCCTCTGTGGACCCAGCAGAACCACCGTATGTCCTGCTACACGGCGCAACCCTGATCAGAACCAACTCATCACCGCTTCTGTGTGGATTGGAACCACCTCAAAGACCCGCATCGCATTGTAGCCCTTTGCCACATCGGAACTAACACTGTGCGATGTATCCTCAACGCAGGGTGTTTCATTACTCTTCAGCGGCAGCACCGCCAACGACGCAGGACTCTGCCCTGCAGCCTCGCAGCTCCTCGGAACCGACACATTGCACCGACTGCGCGAAGCATCCCAGATTCCGGACTTCACATCACAAGCCCTCGTTGGCAGGATCGTCGACAATGATGGAACAGGACCACACACCACAGCCTCGCCATATCTTCGAAACACTTCAGCTATGCGGCGCATCTTTGACACAAATCCTTGCAAAACTCCTCAAACCAAGATTGAAGATAGTTTGTTTAGTGGTCCTAACTGGGTCCCTATAGCCAGCCTGTGCTCCATCATGGCCAGCCTGAACTTATGACTTTGTCCCGGTCTGGCTCGAACAGATCTCCACAGTTAGTGCTTTACACCTTTTGGCTCTATTTTCACTAAAAACATTAAAATTGAATATCTCCAGTTTTCCTAATTAGATTTTTATTGTTTTGGTCTTGTTTAAAAAAAATATTTGTGGTATGTTTGAAGTGTTGCACAAATAATTTACTCATTTCCTCTGAGTTGAGCATGACCACTCAGTGCCAAGCTACCTAAAGGTTGAGCACGGGTTTTTTAGGGTTTGTTTGTGACTTCACCCTGGGAAGACTTGTGGCTGCTGCTTGAGAAGGGTTTCACCCCCCTCAACTGCAACCCAATTTCATCTAAAAACCTACAAGTGGTGGGATACTGTAGTCATTTGCTTCAACTGAGGAAGACAATGCTGTTCTAAACACACTAAAACAAACTTTTAACCTAAGTATTAACCTCTTTGTAGGGGTAGAGATTAACACGTTGTAGGTGAAGAGTAGAGGGTATGAGAGTTTTTGTGCATATAGAAAATTGTGCATTATTAACATTATGAAAAATGTGGTTTTACATTTGAAGTTACATGTGTACACTTATTTGATGCTATTGCCTTTGAAACAAATTCACTATGACATGTTAAAATATTTTTTCCTGGAAAATGTTAACTTGGCCTCAATGTCATCTTGTTCAAAATGGATGTCTTGTCCTGCACATTCCCTGTTAATTTCTTCTGCAGCACAGTTAGAAGAAGTCTTGTTTGTTTATTTCCATTTATGTTGGTCTTGCTGTTCTCAAAGAAAACTTTCCAACATGGGTCAGTAATGTCGCAAACCATACAAGCTCCCTTCTGCTATTTCACTGTACTTTATTCATTCACAATATTTCGCTGTTGCTTTGTAACTATTTTGCTCTACCATCCCCGGATGATATTAGCATTGAGGGACTGAATCAATAATCCTGTAGTGGGATAGTGCTGATATGGTAAGGCAATATGATGTTTATTGGAACTGTGCTCTGATTTGCTAAAATTATAACTCTTTTGTTTTCACCATAACGATTTTACAGTTTTAGTTATGTTTTTTGAAAGATTTCCTAAATAAACCCTCGATTCTACTGGTGCACCAGAACTTTCCTGAGACATTTCTGATGTTACTAAGGATGTTGTCTGATTTCTTATTGATTTTTCTGCTCATCTGGGACTTAGAATTTTTCTCATTTTGCTCACTATTCTGTATTTGCCTATTTCCAAGAGCTTTTATGGCAATGAATTCATGCATGTACATTTACAATTTCTGTACTGCACCTTTTAAAAAACATTTTTATGAATCTTTCTAAATTCTCAAATTTTTCTCTAGAACTCACTTATTGAATTAGTCCTTACTTAATAACTGTATTTTTGGTATGCTGTGTGGTACCTCGTCTGGGGACACAAAGCCTCATGAAATTGGGGTTCAATACCGCCCGACCATTCCAAACATGATCGTGCTATTGAGGTATCTCTATAGGTGTAAGAATTCAGAGGTTCCCTGTGCCCACAAGGGTTTGCCTAAGTCATTTTTTTTTTTTTTAAATGGACACTTTGCGTATTTTAAAGAAAAATTTGCTTTAATTGGTGCATTCAAGGAAAAGTTAAACTACAATTGTTAAAGAGATGTTGGTATTATCAGTTTTTAATTGACATAGAGCCTCATTTAGGATTTGGTGGAGCAGGAGCCACACCATAAATCAGCATGGCTCCCATCCCACATACCCCAGTACCCCATTTCCACTACTTCTCCCTCCACTGCCCACACTTCATGAAGCATTGGGTGAATCATTAGATTTTGGATAGCTGAGCCTCGCCTGACTCTATGATCAGAAACATATGACTCAGCAAGGCATTGGCTATGGGTCCTGTAGCCAATGGGCAGTGAACACTTTTGCTAAAAGGATTAGTGCAAAGCTGTCAGGGATGGTTTTTGTCTACGAATACTTCAGCCCTGTCTTTGGTTGTCTACCTTGCTAGCATCACTTGAAAGCATGCATTTCAAAAACATGTTCTGCATGATTTGTTTCTAAACAGACACTACCACCCTGATATTATGGTGTTGCCTAGTAGTGTTGAGCCGCCCAGATAGTGTATAAGCCTTATTTAGAAATAGTCGCTAGTGTAACATCAATAGGTGGGAAGAGTGTGTGTAGGACAGGGCCTGAAAGGAGATATGGGGCCTGATTCACAGAACTAACTTACGTCAAAAACGTAAAGTTAGTACTTTTTGGTATTCACAGAATACACTTACTCATTTTGGTATTCACAGAATGAACTTACTCATTTTGGTATTCACAGAATGAACTTACTCATTTTGGTATTCACAGAATGAACTTACTCATTTTGGTATTCACAGAATGAACTTACTCATCCTAACTTTATGTCCGCACTCCGGCCGGACATTCCGGGCCGGAGGCGGAGATTCCGGGCCGGGGGCGGAGACTCCGGCCTAATGGCGGACTCTCCGCCTCCATATCGGAATCTCCGCTACGGGGCCGGAATATCCGCTCCCGGGCCGGAATATCCGCATTCTGCCCGTTTGAGCATTACCTCAATGCTAAACACCTGTCCAAGTCTCTACCATCCCCCATGATGCATCAGCTGACACACTGCAGCCAATCCCAGCCATGCAGCACATATGAAAGCAGAGCAGACACACAGAAACACTTTCAACATGTCGCTGAATGTATTTGTTGCTCTGCCCCTTGCCATGCGGCAAGAAGACTTGAGGAGGAGGAGGAGGAGAAGAGAGAGGATCTTCAGACAGAGGATCAACATATTTGGGATGTCCACCCAAGATGTAAGGGCCAGATACCGCTTCCCTCCAGAAGTCATCTTGGAGATGGTATGTGAGTGGGAGGAGGAACTTGGCTCTGCTACATGCTGCTCCCATGCCATTCCAGCCTATCTGAAGGTCCTTTCTGCTCTCCATTTTTTTGCGACGGGGTCATTCCAAAGGGTCACCAGTGATGTTGTGGGCATCCCCCAGGCTAGCCAGTCGCGGTGCTTGCATCAAGTACTGAGCTGCATCAATTCTAGAGCCCACCTTCACATAGGAAGGCCCCATACACTGGCCAGCAGACAAAGGGCAGCTAGGGACTTTTTTCCCATCTCCGGCTTCCCACGTGTGCTGGGTGCAATTGACTGCACCCTTGTGGCCCTTCAGCCACCCCGCCGCATTGCACACATATACTGCAACAGACACCGATGGTATTCCATCAATGTGCAGGCTGTCTGGGATGCCAGTGGGAGATTCATAGATGTGCATGCAGCGTTTCCAGGCAGTACCCATGACAGCTTCGTATTCCGCATGTCACCTCTTGCCCGGCGTATGGCTGCGGGAGAATTTGGCAACATGTGGTTACTGGGTAAGTACCAAGCACTGAAAAGAGTGATGTGTGCTTATGAAAGGGCTAATTTACATGCCCCTTGCGCTGCCGGTACGTCACTTTCTCACATATGAAAACTGACGCACTGGTGGTGCAAGGGGCCTGTCAAGCAGCACAGTAATGAATGAATGCCACCTTATGTCAACAACCATACTACAATAAGAAACACCAAGACACATACACGGTCACAACAGACACTGCATGTACTGAGTAAAGATCATGTTCTGTTCAAATTTTAGATGGAAATGTAACCTATTGCCCTATCTTCCCTCCTCAGGCGATGCTGGGTATGCACTCTCCCCTCAACTCCTTACACCTTACAGACATCCAACCACTGTACCTCAGCGTAGGTACAATCGGGCACACATACGGACTCGAGCCATCATACAGCGCACTTTTGGCCTGTTGAAGTCGCGTTTCAGATGTCTCAGCCGTACAGGGGGTGTGCTGACGTACTCCCCTGAAGTTGTGTGCAAGATCATTATGGCCTGTTGTGTCTTGCACAATATCGCTTTAACGCATGGCTTACACATACGTCTTGAACCTCGGCTAGCTCTGAATCCGGGCAACCGGGCCATTGCACATAACCGAGGTCAGGGTATGCAAGTCCGTGATCAGCTGGTTGCCACGTTTTTCACGTGAGCAACCTGTTGTGTCATGGACAAAATGTGGTTTGCTGTCTGTTGTCAATGATGAAACATTGATATTTACGACTCTGTCCAAAAACTCCATCCTGAGACTACTTTGCAAACCACACTAACTGTATGTCAACCACAACTGTTGACATGAGTCAAAATATTGACCGTGCATCAGGTCATGTGCCAATGTCAGCAATCAGTGTAGTGGATTTCCCAAGGATTTTATTGAATCTGAGGATGAGATGTACATGTTCTGAGAGACCCTCCCGTACCTTTTGACAGTGGGTGTCTGTGGCTAACAAGTGCATAACTGTAGCATTTTTGATATTTGGGCCCCAAATGAGTTAGATACACCAATAATGTTGGGCCCACTACGTGAGTGATGATGTTGTGGCTGAATCTGCCACTATGTGTCTGGGATGCACAGCACTGCTAACCCCTAATACACTGTAACACAACAGCCAACTCTTGTGTTGATCACTAAATATGGACTACATGTACCACAATGCAATGCAGTTGAAAAGTAAACTGGGGGGTGATGTTGTGCCAGCCACCCCCCTTGTCCCAGCCCAAATCTCATAACATGGTCTGTTCCTCCTTTTGTTTCATGTCTATGAATTTATTTTACACTGTCATTTTAGGTTTCTCTGCTACAGAATAACAGGATGGCAGTGGATTTGTTCTGTGATTGTGGATGAATCAGAATGAACACAAAATGGCTGACAACTACTTCCTGTGATGTATTTCCTGTCTCCCACTACCTGTCTGTCACTTCTTGTATGAAAAAATGGGTTCCTGGTCGATTTCGCACATTCCGGCACAGTAGCGTACTCTGCGCATGCGCGGTGTACGTTCCGCATGCGTAGCGTACTCCGCGCATGCGCAGAGTACTCTCCGTATGCGGAACGTACGTTTTCGGGCCATAAACTCCGAAATGTAACCGGAACCCATAATTTCAGACAGGAAATGACATACAGGAAGTGGGAAGCAGGAAATACATCACAGGAAGTTGTTCACAGCCATTTTGTGTTCATTCTGAGTCATCCTCTCTCACACATCAGATCCTCTGACATCCTGCTGCTCACATCAACCTTATTTCCCCCAAAATGGCTGAGGGTTATGAAGAGAAAGCACCCCCTTTCAGTGAAAGGGAATTAGACATCCTAGCTGAGGGGGTGAAATGATGAGCTACTTGTGTTAAGTAGATGTAATGAGGAAAATAGGCTGAGTTGAGTTTGAAGGTTTATTTCAAGTTCAAATGAAGACACCACTGGAGTGCGTCCTTCCTCCTTGAAGTCCAAACGGAATCTGTTACTTGACTCCGCTTGTACTTCAAGAGGTGGTTAGGACGCACGAGAATGCACACTCAACAAATGCCTGTTTGAATAACAATAACACAGCATGCGCGCATAACAGGAATTGCGCGCATGCTAAGAACAGAATGTTCATGTACAAGAACAGCAATGCATTACATCATTACAGGGGGTGATACTGAAATATCCTCAGCTATATGGGGGGCCAGAGGAACAGCTGAGCAATGCAGCACGTGCCAGATTATGGGCCAGAATTGGTGAGCGCTGCAGTACAGTGGGCGTTCACACCAGGATTGCGAGGGCATGCCGCAAGCGCTGGGAGGACCTGAAACTCTGGGCTCGGATCAAGGCTGAAGAGCTACTGGGGCAGTCTTCCCAGCACCATGTGCTCGCCTCTCACCACTGTACAGGAGGGTCCTGCGTGCAGCTCTTCCGACCCTCCATGCTCAGCTGGAGGAGCAAGAGCAGCAGAGCCCTGGTAAGTGCATTATAGGCAAAATGTGTCTTGAAGTATGATGCGAGTGCAGACAGAGCTGTACCATTCTGTGTCCCATGCCTCTAGTCACCTATTCTGTGGCTATGCAGCAGTCATCATGAAGCAAAAAGCTCACTTTTGCACATTATCTGTACAGGGCAGAGTGCATTCTGGGAGTCGTAGTGTCATCATGAAAACTGGGGATTTGTGACACACAGTTGCATTACTAATGGAATATGCACTGCCAGCACCACTAACAGTGAACCAAGGGAATCATAACTGATGTGTGCATTGGATGAGGATTGGTACAGACACTGTCCAGTGTGTGTATGTGAGGCCAATGGGAATTGGATGCTGTGACTTACATTGCTTTCGGAGAGTTTGGGTTCTGATTGAGACAGATCATCATGTGCCATGGAGTCAAGACAGACTTTGAGACCCTTGCCACACTCATAAGTGTTTCAAATGTTGCCAAGTGTGTCCACAGACACACGTCTTACCCCCAGTAGCTTGTATGCCATTTTTCATGTACAGGTAGCTGTAACAACGAGCCACTACTGTACACCAGTGCACACCACTACCTGCTCAGCCTCCAAAGCCAATATGTGGCACTGGATTGTCAGCTTTTGTGAGAGGATATCAAAAGCTGAGACTCACAACTTAGCAAACCTAATTGGCCAGACCCTATATGAATGTGTTACCCCCATTCTGCCTTTGTGTTGTCCCATCCAATGCTACACAGCAGATAACATTTGTCCAGACGTGAAAGTGCAGACACTCCATATCACAGGCCCTTTCCAATTTCATCTGGACTCTCTCTGATCTCCTTTTGTGGACTGGGTTGTGGAACCTGCCCATGTAGCAGTGACAGGACACACAGGTCACAAGAATGCCATAGCTGAGAGTTGGCAGTACAGACGTGCAAACCAACAATAAACTTGTGAGATGTCCATGTCAGACTCAAATCAGGAGATGACATTGAACATGCACGTAATTTAAGCTCATAAACACTGACAACTCTATAGTGTGATCAGAGGAGAACAAAGTCTGACCTTGGCTCATCTTGAGATGTGTCTTTTCCTGACGTGCACACCAACTACATAATGATTTGTCTCACATTTCAGTGGACTCCGCTGGCCAAGAGGACCGGGTTCGGAGCAGGACATCTGTGGTGCGCCGGCGGCTACGACCTCTTTCCAGTACTGAGGAAGAGGACGATGAGGCAACATCAGGAGGCATGGGGATTGCGCCCACCCGGACTGACCAGGATGACAACTCTGGTGCTACAGACTGGGTGGAGGCCAGGACATTGAAGGGGGGGGTGATGAACTGGACACCTCTGGCCAGGGGGAGGTGGAGTTCAAACTGGAATGGCATGGTGAGCAAAAAACGATGGATTTAGGCCCAGATCTCTGTACTGGGGTGAATGTATGACATTGTTCTGCATTCTGTCCATCAACTGTTGTTTTTGCATTTGTCACCCCGAGTGGGACGGGTATGCCCAGACGTGGGTCCCGTGCTCTCCATGCCACTGGAATCAAGCTATCCTGGCTGAAGAGGGGTGAAACCCCGAAACCGGTCCTAGGATGCTTGTTTCCAGTCCAGGGAGGACCTGGCTTGGCAGTTCGGGCTGGACTGTTCCCATGAGGCACAGGGTCAAGACTGATTTGCATATGGCTGGGTTCAAACTGGAATGGCATGGTGAGCAAAAAACGATGGATTTAGGCCCAGATCTCTGTACTGGGGTGAATGTATGACATTGTTCTGCATTCTGTCCATCAACTGTTGTTTTTGCATTTGTCACCCCGAGTGGGACGGGTATGCCCAGACGTGGGTCCCGTGCTCTCCATGCCACTGGAATCAAGCTATCCTGGCTGAAGAGGGGTGAAACCCCGAAACCGGTCCTAGGATGCTTGTTTCCAGTCCAGGGAGGACCTGGCTTGGCAGTTCGGGCTGGACTGTTCCCATGAGGCACAGGGTCAAGACTGATTTGCATATGGCTGGGTTCAAACTGGAATGGCATGGTGAGCAAAAACGATGGATTTAAGCCCAGATCTCTGTACTGGGGTGAATGTATGACATTGTTCTGCATTCTGTCCATCAACTGTTGTTTTTGCATTTGTCACCCCGAGTGGGACAGGTATGCCCAGACGTGGGTCCCGTGCTCTCCATGCCACTGGAATCAAGCTATCCTGGCTGAAGAGTGGTGAAACCCAGAAACCGGTCCTAGGATGCTTGTTTCTAGTCCAGGGAGGACCTGGCTTGGCAGTTCGGGCTGGACTGTTCCCATGAGGCACAGGGTCAAGACTGATTTGCATATGGCTGGGTTCAAACTGGAATGGCATGGTGAGCAAAAAACGATGGATTTAGGCCCAGATCTCTGTACTGGGGTGAATGTATGACATTGTTCTGCATTCTGTCCATCAACTGTTGTTTTTGCATTTGTCACCCCGAGTGGGACGGGTATGCCCAGACGTGGGTCCCGTGCTCTCCATGCCAGTGGAATCAAGCTATCCTGGCTGAAGAGGGGTGAAACCCCGAAACCGGTCCTAGGATACTTGTTTCCAGTCCAGGGAGGACCTGGCTTGGCAGTTCGGGCTGGACTGTTCCATGAGGCACAGGGTCAAGACTGATTTGCATATGGCTGGGTTCAAACTGGAATGGCATGGTGAGCAAAAAAACGATGGATTTAGGCCCAGATCTCTGTACTGGGGTGAATGTATGACATTGTTCTGCATTCTGTCCATCAACTGTTGTTTTTGCATTTGTCACCCCGAGTGGGACGGGTATGCCCAGACGTGGGTCCCGTGCTCTCCATGCCACTGGAATCAAGCTATCCTGGCTGAAGAGGGGTGAAACCCCGAAACCGGTCCTAGGATGCTTGTTTCCAGTCCAGGGAGGACCTGGCTTGGCAGTTCGGGCTGGACTGTTCCCATGAGGCACAGGGTCAAGACTGATTTGCATATGGCTGGGTTTAAACTGGAATGGCATGGTGAGCAAAAAACAATGGATTTAGGCCCAGATCTCTGTACTGGGGTGAATGTATGACATTGTTCTGCATTCTGTCCATCAACTGATGTTTTTGCAGGGGGAGGTGGAGAGCCACTCTCCCACGGACCATTCACCTAGGAGTATTGCCGAGGTGTCCCCGGGGCAGGCCACTAATCAACCTGGGCCTGCCTTCAGCCCCTCCCTAACTCCAGAGGCCCCCATTCCATCGGGGCCTCCAGCTGCAACCCCTGCAATCTGTCCCCCTCATCGTAGCTGCCAGGTCGACTCCGACATTGGCTCCGAACCTGAGGCACCACACCCCCCACGTGCAACCCAAAACCCTCCCTGTGTTGTCCGTCTGTGGCTGTACCAGATGACTTGATGTGGGCATGTGAGGGTCAGCCAGACATGTCCTCTCGCATCTTGCTGCAATTGTGTCTATAAGTGTGCATGATGCGAGAGGAAATGTTAAGAGCTCTGGCCACCCTCACTGCCAGTTTCAATTCCCTGAGTGCAGCTATGTCGTCTGTTGTGTCCCAACTTCCCTCCCACACCACCGTCAATGTCTCCCCCTGTCCGTTGCCCCACACTCTTTCCCCCCCTACTCCTCGTGTGTCCTGACCCCGTGTGGTGCCTGTCCATGCACCGGCCAGCCAGGAGCATGCATGGGACCCAGAGGATCTGGACATTGTGGTCCTAGAGGATGACCCGAAGGACACTTGAACAGTTGGACAGATTTTTCTTTGTGGACAATGATTTACTTTTCCCTTTGTAAATAGACTGGTTTCCCTGACGCTCCCTGACGTGTTATATTTATGTTGCCCCACCCCAATTCAAGTTCCCTTCTCCTTCTGCAGTAAGGACATCATTTGTTTTCCATTCTCCCTCCCTCCCAGACGGACTGTTGTTGTTTTTCTAACCCCACATATTTTTTACATAAAAACTTATTTTAATTCATACTTTCCCTATCTTGTTTGGCTTCATTGTGAATGTCTTTTACGAAATATGCCCATGTATTTTGGTAGTCATCTGCTCCAGCACATGACGGCTTGCTGCAATGACGGGTTTACACTTGTACATGTGTCACACACACACATACAGCCTCTCATCTCTACGCCAACTAACTTGGTGATCATTAGCCTATCAGGACATGATACGCCACAGAGTTTTGACTTGGGAACAGATTTATTTTTTAGTGACACATATTCACACTGGTCAAAACAGTTCCTGGGATGTGATCACTGGGGATCATGCTTGTGACTTCGCAATTTCGGGGGTGATGACCGCTGTGAGGGATTAAGTCTGGGTTGACGGCGAGGTGCAGGTTGGTCTCGTGCATGTGCCTGTACAGGGTGAAGTTCATGTGCAGGGGCGGATTGTGTCTGTACACTTGGTGTATGTGCATGGACAGGGGGATGTTGTGCAGGTGGTGTTAGTGCCTGTTCAGGGGGTGGGGGTGGATGTGCAGGTGGGGGAGAGCCTGGATGGGGGCGGTGGTGGGTGTGTATCCTTGCTGTGGTCCTGTGCAGTTTGTGGTACAGGTGTGTGGGTGTGATGTGCTGTAGGCAGATGTGATAGCTCCCTCCCAGCGTTGACCGTGAAGGGAGACTTTGGATCACTTTCATCATGCCGTCCATCATCTTCATGGCCAAGGCATGGTGTCTTAAACTCTCTTCCCTTTGGAAAGATATCATGTCTCTGATATTCCTGGACATGTCTTGCCAAGTTCTATCCAACCTATCCAAAACATGGGTCTGTCTGTCCACCACCTGAGGGAATTGGCGCAGGGCCTCAGACATGTCTGACAGGGTGGCCCCTATGGCACGAATGTCCTGCCTCACATCTGTCTGCTGTTTGAAGGAGTCCTGGTCCCACTAGCCACCTCGGCCATGTGCAGGCCCTCTCTGCAGGGGTCGGCCATGGATGAGACCGCCAGGTCTAACAGCAGGGAGGGTGTTGGCATGTGGAAGCCTGTGGACAGGAGAATGGTGCCCAGGGGATACCTGCACCACAACAGGGTTGGTACTTCCCTCAGATGGTGAAGGTGATGCCTGGGATACACTGTATGGGGAGGAGTGTGTAGGGGAACCACCATGTCTGTCCCGGATGTGAGGGCTGTGAGGGAGTGAGGCCTGTGTTGGTGTGTGGGTGAGCTGTGGCTGGTTATCTCTATGCTGTAGACAGCCAATCTTTTTCATTGGAGGAGGCTGACACACTTTGCTGGGCGGAGGGTGTGAGGCCTTGCTAAATGTGGGCGATGTTGGAAAATTACTGTCCATGGCATCAGATTCTTCACAGACAGTCACTATCGTCCGATACTTCATCCTCCCCAGGTATTTCCTCCTCCTCTTGCACAGTACTTGCAGCTGACATCACTGCCTGTAGGAGCAGTGGATTTTCACCTCTAATTGCCCGCCGCCCAACACTGGTGGAAGGTCCATCCTCCTCATCGTCATCATCACCTGGAACACAGAGGTTGCAACAGGATAAGTAATTGACCTAGTATGAGATGTGGTGCAACACAAGGGTGGGTTCTACTGTACTTTGCATCTTCAGATGACACACATGTGACCTGGTTTGGGTACCCCTACAGGTGACAGCTCACACAATAGCAATGAGGGGTGAAACGGAGATGTACACTGATAAAGCAAACTTACCAACTCCATCCACAGCTTTGTGTCGTTCTGCAATCCTCCCTGATGTCAACTGCTGAACCGTGCCCCTCATAGGTACTGTTGACGAAGCGTTCCCCAATCCAGCAGCTGTAGAGGGAAGTGACACCAATGTCAATCATCTGCATTACAAATTTACAAACAGGCACATGTGACACTTATGATATGGATGAAACTTTGTCAACAACAACTGCAGGTTCTATGCAGAAGGGGGTTTTGATGTTTGTCATGGTTTTGATAGGGAAACACTTCACGCCACATTTGCCTGATGTACATGTGCGAGAGGGTTTCACTGCTGCAGCCAGGATGTCTTGCATTCCCCGGGATGGTGTTCTATGCTGCACTGGTCTCATCCTGTCAGCAGCTGTGATGAGACATACATATCCATATTTCAGTACACCAGATGGTAGCTATGAGCTAACATGTACATGTCATTCTCAATGACCATTGATAGGATATTCCTGGACAATGTGCAGCATGTTTACCTCATGGACTTTACATGTGGGCCCCTGCTCACATGCAGCAATTGGCAGCTGTACCTCCACACAGCACTGACATCAATGAGATGGCACATTAACAGACAAACATATATGAGAAGGTTACTGATATAGGAAGGAAGGGGAGAAATGATCAGGACGCCACCGCATTACAGTGCTTACACCTTCACCGTTAAGACTAATATGTCTCATGAGTATGATGTTGTCTGTTGACCAGTTTCACATTTGCACATCAGTTCAAACATTGCATTGCAGAGTTCATATATGAGATGTGCAATCGTCAGGTACCTTTTGTGTGTCATTTGTGCTTCCCTAACAATGGAGTCACAAAGCTCATTTTGGATTGAGAGATCACACATTTGTTATGTTCATCCTTGGAGTGTCCTCTGTTCCCATTATCCATTTCCTACATCATGGTAGAACTAAGCTGACAACGGATGAGGTCTTGTACAGCAGACATCCTTCCCTTAGATATCATACACTCACTTATATAGGTGGATACAGTAGAAGAGGAGGCAAGCAGAGTGCAACATTTGACTAGGATACCACATTGTGGGTAAGTTGTGAATCTTCAATGGTTGACTCCTACACTGGATTTTGTTTGGGTCTTTCAGCCAAGGGATTTTGAAATGTGACTTCCTGAAGATTCACCTTGGCAGCCCATACATCCATCACAAACGTACAGAACTGGCATCAGTGCGAGCATCATCCACACCAATTTCAAATTGTTTTGTGAATCAGTGAATTACGATCCAGTTGTGTCTAGCACACATGTGACACTTTATACTATTTTTATGTCCATTCTACACTCACTTGTCATATGTTTTGTGACATCCTTTCACTAGCCACCATGGTGTGATCTGGTAAATGGTTCAATGCCATATGTAGGCATATTGTGATGCAGGACAGCAGTTATGTGAAACACATACAACATACAGCGGAGATTAAAGGCACATTTCATGAGCATGAGCATTCAGGTTCATTGTTCCTGGGTTTACTTACCATGGCCCTGCACCAGCACAGTGTGTGGTCCCCGACCAGATGTCACAGCCAACCTTGTAGCAGAAGTCAATGTGTGTCTTGGACTCTGGGAGGACATCATTGGACCTACAATGAGGCGGAGTTTCCGGGCCGGAGATTCCGCGCCAGAGGTGGAGATTCCGGTCCAGAGGCGGAGATTCCGCCTCCGGCCCGGAATCTCCGCCTCCGGCCCGGAATGTCCGGCCCGAGTGCGGACATAAAGTTAGGATGAGTAAGTTCATTCTGTGAATATCAAAATGAGTAAGTTCATTCTGTGAATACCAAAATGAGTAAGTTCATTCTGTGAATACCAAAATGAGTAAGTTCATTCTGTGAATACCAAAATGAGTAAGTGTATTCTGTGAATACCAAAAAGTACTAACTTTACGTTTTTGACGTAAGTTAGTTCTGTGAATCAGGCCCGTAGTCATTGCAAACACTCATTCTCCCACCCAGCCAACCTGGAACTATGCTATCCTGACAGTGAGTGGAAATGTACTAGCAAGATGGCTGACACTGGTGACTGGTGTTTGAGTTGACCACAACTGCCCTTGTGCTCCAAACACCAGGCACCTATGTCAGCCATCTTGTTAGTACACTTCCCCTCACTGTCAGGAAACCATTCTTCCTGGTGGCCTGGTTGGGCAGGATGGGAGGAGGAGTCTTTTAATTTTCCCCAAATCCCAGCAGCCCTTCTAACCCTAGCTCACAAAAGAAGTCTCCTATAAGGTAGCAACAAAACCATTGGCATCACATCTAACTATGGAGTTAAAATTAAAAATCCCTGAGCTGTGTATACACAAAGCAAAGCAATTGCACGTTTGCCTCCATAGGGGATGTAATCCAGGATCATGAGTTGAAAACAATAAGCAGTAAGCACATCACTCACATCATGATTAAAACATTTTAGAGAAATAAACAGAATGTGAGTTTGTAGACTGGCATACCAATGTGACTGCTGATACATAGATTATGCACAGTAGACAGGACAGACAAGCTCAAACATTTTGATTGTAAGAGTACATATGCCATTGCCATTCTACAGATGTGGAGCACACTAATCCACCAGTGTCATCTACAGAGTTTCAGGTACAAGTCAATGTCAGTGGACATGCCATAAGAAAATAAGAGAACATGGCCATTTCTGCACATAGGTGGAGCAGGGCACTAATACACATCTTGTAAAAGTAGCATTGTTCATGCCAAACATAGGCTACCATCCTGGAGAAAGAAGGCAAATCATACCTCTTAAATTGTTTGTTGGTCCAGTCATTTACATAATGGGTACCATTTGAGGTGCAGTGGACATTCAAATAATTGACTGTGTTATTTCTGTACCCACAGGGCGAGCTGGGAACACCTCCATGGCCAATGAAGAAGACAGGCAGGCTCAGACTTCAAGCCAGAATGAGCTCCCTGGTGTTGAGGACTCTCCTGTACCCTCGGACGAGGAGGAGCAACCCGGCCCATCTGGTTTGGGTCTGCAGACAGCACCAGCATGTACAGCAGGGTTCGCAGCGACAACTCCCACCTCAGCTAGCAACACTCTGCTGACCCCTACCCTGACAGACACATCAGCCATGGGCATCAAACACCAGCCCAGCAACACTGAAAACTCTGGAGTTGACAGACACCAATCAGTCAATGAGGAAGGAGGGTCATGTTTGACTGGGCCAGCACAAACCGTGCATGCAGTGGGGGTAGGGGTGGTGGGAGGGGTCATGTGGATCCACGGAGTCAATCAGCTGGTGCCACAGATGCCCATTCAAACCTCTCCAGGGTACTCAATGCCTATGAGGGGTACCAGGGAGCAATGGGTCAGGTTGCACAACACCTCCGTAACATTGAAGAGCTGCAGGCCTCCCAAGACCAAAGACTAAAACGGTTCAACCAACAAATGGACAAGGTCATGGGGTGCTGAGGGATATCAGTACCACCCTCCGCCAGGTATTTTGTCATCAAAGTACCCCTCCTCATGTGCCTACTCCATCTGTGCCAACAACATCTGCACAAGCCACAGGGAGGGACGTTGAGCCAGGCAAAGTTTCCCCAGTACCCCAGGAGGCTGCAGTTGAGGTTCCCCCACCCCGATGTCAGAAGGGTTTCCCGTGAAAAGGTAAGGGAGAGTCAGATGGCAATGCACAACCCCCAGCCAGTAAAAAAAGGTGCATATGATATCTTCACTTTGCTGAGTGTCTATACAAACTGTTCCACATCTGATTTTAGGTACAAAGTTGGACTTTGGACTCGGATAACTGTGGCTAGGATCTTTTGGATTTCATCAGAAAACACTGTCAACTCCAATCATCACATTTTAGTTTTATGAACATATCACTATTGTGTGTCATCACCTATGCACCATGTATGTTAAAATAAACCACTTATCACATCAATACTAGCTCATGTTGTGACTTTGACATCAAACTCAAAATTTGGTCATCCTCGTTTCATCACAATGATGAAAGTGTTACCAACGTAGGTAATCAAGTACTTGTAAGTTGTAACCTAAGTGCCACTGAGTTAATAAATGTTCCCACAACAAGATAGATATACAAAATCAGAGTATCATACAAACTGTAGTCCATGGTACATATTCACAGAAAGTCAATTGTATACACAATCATCACTAGTTGCCATCCCAATCAACAATCATTGTTAGTCAACTATTTCATCATGTTCAAATTTAGAATATAACTCGTTTGGCTGTCTGATATCAGACAATGCACACTTCAATGTGGAACACAATTTTTTTTTGTTCTTATACAACCTGGTACCTGACCACAAACTACATTAATATCACCCAGTAGTGAAAAGCAATAATAACAAAAATACTAGACTATTATGTCTGAAGAAAGTGTGTGCCAGCTATTTCATCAATATTTCCAGGTCCATGTTGGTGTCTGTCACAGCATCATATGTCTGGTGATGTCACAACTCAGTAAGTCCACTCTGTAGATGACACGGCTAAGTAAACCGGAGCAAAATAATGAAAAACATAGTTTAGCGCTCATTAATAATGTCTCACAAGTCAGAGAAGTATGACACATCAGCCAAAACAATGTCACTGTTGACACTAGTTAGGCTTCACTGAAACACTGTACATGTAAATTTAACCATTTCCAAAACAAGTCTTCCACAAACTTGAGGACACTTATCCTGCACTCTGAAGCATACATACACACTGTCCACACAGCTACAGAACAACAAGCAATGGTGTTTTGTAACATCATCTCATTGCATGCTTACAGTCATGCGAAAAAGTTGTTGATAAGCTGTTGTCTCAAGTCCACTCCATCATCATCACCACTGTCATCTTTCCCCAGTCCTGGATCCTCCATTGGTGGCACCTGTTGGTCTCCTTCATCCTCAATTTAAGTGTGTTCTTATGAATTGCTACGTTGTGTAGCATGCGGCAAGCCACGATTATCTGGCACACCTTCCCTGGGGCATATTGGAGGGCTCCTCCTGTCTTATCCAGACAGTAGAATCTGGCCTTTAGGAGGCCAAAAGTCTGCTCCACTATCCGGCTGGGCCGGACATGGGCCTCATTAAAGCGTACTTCTGATGGGGTGACTTGGTTGCACAGTGGTGTCAGTAACCATGGCTGGTTGGGGTATCCAGAGTCTCCTACACTGAAGATAGAAAATAGTTCAGTTGTCAAACAACACATTCCTATCTGACTTACAAACAACACACACTACAACATTCATATACAACATCACCTACCAACAAGCCAGGCCCGTTCAGGTTGCAGTTGACTCATCAAATGTGGGATGATGCTGTTATGCAGGATATATGTGTCATGTGCGGACCTCGGAAATCTGGCACAGATGTGTGAAATCCACATGTCAGAGCAAACACACCACCTGGGCACTGATGGAGTGGAAGTGCTTCCTGTTGCATAGACCTATTCATTGGCCTTTGGTGGTACCAAAGAAACATGAGTGCCATCAGTTGCTCCAATAACATGGGGTATTCATCCAAAACCATACAAATCACCCTTGATGGTGGCCAAATCTACAGGTTTTGGAAACATTATATAGTGGTCCATGTATCGAGTCAATGCCTGCAACACATCCGAAAGAATATTACTAAACATGGGCTGGGACATTCCACCAGATGTTTCCACTGTGTATTGGAATGCTCCCGTGTCAAAGAATTGCAGTTCTGCCATCACCTTAACCTTGGGGGTTAGTGCTCTTGGATAGGTGCGATGAGGCCGCAAATAAGGTGCCAACTGCTGGCACAAATCATTGATTGATGCCCTTGCGAGACAGTATTTTTTTATTACGGCTCTCTCTTCCATTGTTTGGAGGTCTACAAAGGGCCTGTACACAGGAGGCTGTCTTTCGGCTCCTCCCCAATACCTATGTGTCAAGTGTATACACAATTGGTGTCAGTTAACAATGTACCATGCAACATGCACTTAGAAAAACAGCAAAGAGCAATTAACCACACATAACACTCAATGTCAGTGAAAATCACATTTCACAGATCAATATTATTATTAGATACAATCCCAGCATACATGTCATTGCTAAACATGTATAAGATGTTTGGTGACACAGCAATGATAGTGCAGTAGTGTATGTTTTACTAGTGTCGGTTGTTGTTCATGCAAAATCAAACAGTACATAGTCCAAAACTCACAAGGCAAGAACACTAGACTTACGTTTGGGGTAATAATTATATAGTTCATCTGTACACACATTAGGATCATGTAATGCATAGCATCTGGAACACCACATACATCTAGCGTATCACAATGCAATATATGCACACTAATGTCACATGGTGGACACAGTCTTGTTGTCATGTCTGCATTCCACAAACAATTACATGCACAGACCATTTACAATGTAGAAGTTTCATATAATGCTGTTGTACACAAGTGTAGCACACAAAGATGCCCTATAAACTTACGTATCTGAGCAAAGCATCTGTAGACACATCCCTTTTCCACCTGCACATCACACAGATCGCACACCGGAACATACTGAATTGTAATGCAGTAACTTGGTGTAATTTGTACTGGAAATGCGCCTGAGACGCATATTGACTGATATAAACCCTAAAGACCAAAATGGCATTGGCTTTTTCCTGTTGGTATTAGCCTCCCAATCAGTGTGTCATGTGCCTCTAAAGGTTAGGTCATCATGGGAGTGTGTGCGGTACAGTTAGTTGGCCCTTTCACAAGAAATATGCTGCATCCAGGCATGGAATATCAGAAACTCACAGCATTGTCAAAAGTGTTTGCACCGCTGAAACATTTTTTAAAGGTCGCGGTAGACGGTTCTGAACCGATTCAGACACAGCCATAGGCTGTTACTTGTTCTGGTGACAGTTCCAGAACTCTGATTGTATCCGCCTCCCTTGTAAACCGACGCGGTAAATGTCCATTAGTTATGTTTCAAAGTTACTCGAGGACCGCAGATATTTTTTTGAATCGCGCAGTAGGTGTGGTGTCAGTAAGCAATGGAATGCATTGGATGACTTACCGCCTGGACTGAAGACCGCCTATGTAGTCTAGAAATAAGTCTTGCGGATTTCCGAGAGCGGTCACTTGCCTTCACAAACTGCATTTTTTTCGAATCTCCCCATCGCTCTGCTGCTGTACACATCCTCTGGGAGCTACAATGTCTCGTTGTACAGGGCGCAGGGCCCCGCCCTTCACCACTGAAGAACTGAAGATGCTGGTAGACACGGTCCTTCCTCTAGACCAGAGGAGCAGGTGAGGGAATATTCAGACAACATTGTTAGTTTCATTGTACAATAACTATGCACATCTGGCATTAGTAATCATTGAGACATCCATCTAAATCTGTTTCTAAACATTGAAATGCGTGTATGTAACTGTTCTGGGCAAATACACTGCTGTAGATGTATATGTACTGGCTGTAACATTATATCACTGTTCTCATGGGAAAAGGTCCTCACTGACCACAGGTGCAGTGCTGAGAATACCACTATGCTAACTTTTACATTGACTGAGCAAGCTGTTTATGACCTATGTGTAAAAGTATTTGGATATGTACATGTTGTATGTGAACTAAGGGCCTATTACATGCCATCCTCACAGGTCAACACCCATCAGAAGGTCTTCCTGTGGAGGACCATAGCAGGAAGGTGCGGTCCGTGAGGGTCACATATAAGCGCAGTGCCCACTGCAGAAAACGGTGGCAGGACTTGAGAGGCTGGATGTAGTATTCACTTATATTAGTTCTTAGTTTAGTTATCATTTAATCGGTAAGACCTATGTAAGCAGCTCTAGAATTAGAACGTGTTACTGCCTAGCTGCAAGGCTGCCTAGCGACCAGAGAGGCTCCAGTGTCAGTTGCTGCTGTGTGTCCTGTGGTTAGGACGCTCCTACCTTTTATCCTAAAATAAAGAAAGAATTTCATCTCTACTCCGCCTCCTGTGATACCTCATTACACTGGCGACGACCGGAAGTGGACGAAACCCACGAGGATATTCAAGGATCTACAAACAAACTCTACAAACTCTACAAAGAAACTCTACTCGGCAAGACTTTGACACCAGACACCTGGCCGAATCAACTCTTAATGAAAAGTGAAGCGTCCTAACACAGATAAGTGCATCTCTCCTAATTAAGGTACTGTGCTCGAGTCAATACCGCGCTCTTGCCGCCTCTTTAAAGCCCAGCGCAAAGACATTTTCATACGCGTAATAATTTTATACTCAAATGCTAGTGAGACCCTCTTGACTTCCCTCTTCGAAGGCAAGATCTACACAGCGCAAGTTGTATTTTGCTGACTTTTACGTACTTCAATATTTAAAATGGATTTTTAATGAAGCGCTTACAACGGCACGCTCACCTGCTGTATTTATTTAAATTTGACCTCGCACTGTGTGTTCGGCCTCTCGAGTCTCTTTGCATCACAGTCAGCCGCGTACTAGCGTCTTCATCACGCCTTCACACTGCGCGTCACCCTGTGTCGTCTCCTAGCAACGCGTCACAATCAACTGCGTAGCAGCGCCTTCAACACGCCTTCACGCTGCAATTCAAGGTCTCCTTAGCAACCAGTTGATGCCATTCTTACGCGTCACAAAGGCGTCCCTTCAGCTTTTCAAGCCTGCTCTGCGCATACAAGCCTGCTCTACGCATTCATTAACGCGCTACTACAAATTGCTTGTTTTTCGTACAGCGCTGACAAGCACAGCACACATCTTTACAAGCCGGCAATTCTCAAAACTCCGTTACGAGTTGCTTGTTGGTAAAAAACGCTGACAAGCACAGCAGTTTACTTATTTAATGCACGTTTGTGTGTAATTATTACAACGATACCTGCGCATTTGTGTATCAACATTCAGTCTTCTTTTCTCCACGCTGATACACCCAGCAATTTTAAATAATTCAAGTCTACTATTGGCTGATGCACACAGCTCAAGTTATTACTGTTTTATTCAAGGTGTGCTCACTACGCTGACACACAGCAAACTTCTCTCAAAGTATTTCACTTTGGTATTAATCCTGTGTCTCAAGAGTAACAATTTTCTTTTTAGGTTAAAAGAAATAACAACTTTTCTTTCTAGGTTAAAAGAAACAGTTTAAATTTAACAAAGAACAAACCCTTACATCTGTCCCCAAAATGCAAAATGTAACACCTCCTCCCTTCTTTCTTTCAAATCCTGGTGACCCACTGTTGCGTTGGTCGAAATGGAAAAAAGTATTCCTCAATTATGCCAGGGTCTGTGGAGTATCTCTTAGCGCAGAGAGGAAATCTGCACTATTGTTGCATTGTTTGGGGTCAGAGGGCCAAGACGTGTTTGAACATCTTCCTGACTTAGAAGATGGTGAATCTGACAACCTTAATGAATTTGAAATTTGTATAAAAAAACTAGACAAACATTATCTCCCAAAATTAAGCACCATATTAGAACGTTACCATTTCGGGAAGCGTGTACAAAAAGCAGATGAATCTGTTGAAACTTATATCACAGCCTTACGCAAGTTAGGTGCTTTTTGCATATTTGAAGGGTCAGTGGAAGAACGCATACGTGACCAATTCATGCTTGGTTGTAATGTTGAAAAGATAAAAGATGAGCTTTGGCAAAAAGACGATCCGAAGCTTGATGAGGTGATTGTCTTAGCCAAGAGAATAGAACATTCCTTAGCTTGTGTGGAAGTAATAAAAAAGGAGAATGGGGTCGTGGAAGAGAAAGTACACTCTATCAACAAAACTCCCGCAAAACCTTCGTGGAAACACAATGAACCTGCTTGGAAAGGTCATTCAGCTAATAACTTTTCTTCTACTTCCAGATGGAAAGAAAATGTTAAATTTAAATGTTACCGTTGTGATCTTTTTGGTCATCTTGCAAATGACAAATCTTGTCCTGCCCTTTCTTCTAAGTGTCACAACTGCGGGAGGGTTGGTCACGTTGCTAAAGCTTGTAGAGCCCAAAAGTCTAAATCATATAAACGTGTCAAGGAGATCTTCTTCGAGAGTGATGACTCTGAATTTGAACATGATGATCTACATTGTGGAGAGATCTTGACATCCTGTGTTAGCAACAAGTGCAAGGGGCCTGTTGATACTGTTCTTGTGAATGACTGTAACATTAGTATGCTCTTTTATTCAGGTGCTAAAATCTCTCTTATACCCAAAGATTTCTTTGATTTAAAACTACATGGTAAAGTGAAGGTATATAAGCCAGACATCAGGCCTTTAGCATATGGAGGGCAACCCATAAAACTTTTGGTTATTTTCTTGGAAATATTGAATATAAACAAAGGTTAACTGCTGGGAAAATGTACATATCATGCAGAGGGGACAGCATTATCAGCTGGTTTCACCAGGCTGACTTGGGAGTTTCACTTGTTCCTGGTGCTGATCCTTGCATTGTCTTGAGAGACATCTCCTCGCCTTCTTCCACAAAAAGTATGGTTTCAGAACACGTTTGCAAGGATGTCTCAAGTGTGAGTGATTCCAGCTCTAAACTACGAGCTGAATTCAAAGAGGTCTTTAACGAAAAGCTAGGTTGTCTCTCTAACTATGTTCACAAAATAATTCTAAAACCTGATTCTGTTCCTGTCACGTGCAAGGTACGAAACGTTCCTCTGGCTATGAAAGAATCCATGCGTTTAGAACTTGATAAATTAAAGCGTGACGGGATTATTGTTGAAACTGAGGCTAGTCAGTGGTTGGCCCCAGTTGTCCTTGCACGCAAGGCCTCAGGTGAAGTACGCTTATGTGTGGACTTACGTGCACTTAATCGTGCAGTTGTTGCGGACAGGTACCCTCTCCCCAACATCACAGAAATGCTGGCACAATTAAGAGATTCAAGTATTTTTTCCACACTAGACTTGCGTGCCGCCTATCATCAGGTTAAGATAGATCCTACTTCCATGGATCTGACTGCCTTTATTACTCCCTTTGGGACTTACAAGTTCACACGGCTTCCTTTCGGCTTAGTCTCTGCAGCCTCTGTTTTTCAGAGGGCTATGGAGGATGTGTTAAAAGGAATAGAGGGCGTGAAAATTTATCAAGACGACGTGTTGATTCATGGTTCTTCACAAGTTGAACATGATGCAAGATTGAGATGTGTTCTCACACGATTTCGCATGAGAGGTTTAACTCTTCGTGAGAATAAATGTAAGTTTAACCTAGCTGAAATAGATTATCTTGGCCATCATTTAACATGCAAAGTGGTCAAACCTAGGGAGCGTTTGGTAAAGACTATTGATGAACTACCCACTCCTCAATCAAGGGATGAACTTGTAAGTTTCTTAGGTATGGCTGAATACTATAACAAGTTCATGCCACGTTTTGCCAGTCGTACTCACACTCTCAGGTCTCTCTTAAAAAAGGGGGTAAAGTTCTTATGGTCATCACAGTGTCAATTGGAGTTTGAAGAAATTAAGAGAGCACTCAATTCAGCTCCTTCCTTGCAGAGCTTTGACTCTTCTGCTGACTCTGTTTTGGTCACTGACGCAAGTTCTAAAGGTTTGGGGGCTGTTCTTAAACAAATTAAAGATGGGAAAGAGGAAACCATTATGTTTCTTTCGAGAGCTCTTGTTGGTCCTGAATTGCAATATTCTGTGATTGAAAAAGAAGCACTTTGTATTTTTTGGATGATCAAAAAGCTTAAGAAGTTTCTCTGGGGCACCTCTTTCATTGTGCATTCAGATCACAAGCCACTTAAAGATTTATTTTGCAAGAAAGATTTAGATGCGGTTTCCTCTAGAATTTGTAGGTGGGTTATAGCGCTCCAGGATTTTGATTTTGTTGTAAGGTATATCCCAGGGATTGACAACAAAGTCGCTGATTGTCTTTCACGTTTAATACCCAAAGACTCTACTTACCTTGACTCTGAAGACTCGTGGAGGTAGACAATTTCAAGGTGTGTGAGGTCGTGGAAGGTGTTGTATCTGAGATGGAATGGAGAGACTCCTTAAAAAATGACATGGTGTTGCTCGAGGTTTTCAAGTTAGTGTCTAGTGGGTGGACGGGCATTAAGTCCTTGTCTGATGAGGTGCGGAAATTTTGGAATGTAAGACATGAACTTTCAGTGTATAACGATCTCTTGTGGAGAGGAACGCGCCTTGTTCCTCCGTTTGCTCTTCGCGAGAAAATCATCCATTTGGCACACGATGGTCACCAAGGTAACTCCAAAACCAAGGAGAGAGTCCGTTTGCACTTCTGGTGGCCAGGTGTTGACATTCTGGTTGAACGTTTGGTCAGGGACTGCTCAGAGTGTATGATGTCAGACAAAGTATGCAAAACTAGAACTCAACCTATGATTATTCGTGAACCTCCATCTAGGTGTTGGCAAAATGTTGCCCTTGATCTTTTGGGTCCTGTATCTTCCAAATCAGGTCAGTTTTACGTTTTGGTACTTATTGACATGTTCTCTAGGTGGCCAGAAGTAAAGATTACTCAAGGTATTGAAACCAGAGATGTTACGAAATTTTTAGAAAGCATTTTCTACAGGAGGGTCTCCCGAGACTCTCTTAACTGACAATGGGGTACAACTTGTCTCCAGAGAGATGGAGGACTTTTTAGCAAAAATAAAGGAATTATTCATAAACGGTGCTCTCTTTATCACCCAGAGTGTAATGGGATGGTTGAGAGATTCAACCATGTCTTGAAAGAATCTATTCAGTCAGCCAAGGAGCAAGATCGTGACTGGAGAAGCGCATTACTTGAGAAAGTCATGGCTTATCGCTTGACTCCCCACTCTACTACTGAGAAAGTTCCCTTTGAGTTGTTTAGGGGACGCACACCCAACACTCATTTATTTCAGTCTTGGATGAGAGGGAACGGGGCTGATATTGGCCTCTCTGAGGATCCTCAGTGGAGGTCTCTCCAAGATTCCAAGTCTAAAAAAATGAAAGCTAATTTTGATGCCAGACATGCTGTTGCTCGTACTGTAGTTAATATAGGGGACTGTGTGAGAGTACGATTTCCACAGAAAATTGGAAGTACTAAGTTTACTACACCGCGTAAAGTTGTTAAGTTATTTCTCAATGCTGTTAGACTTGATGATGGCCGCATTTCGAATCTTAATAGAATTGCCCTTGTAAGTTCCTCTGCTCCACCTGTTTCTCATACTCAACCTTCAAATTCAAAATGCATTCCTCCTCTGCGAAGGAGTACTCGTTCATACTCGACTCCTGTGAAACTTCATGATTATGTCTGTAATTAGGTGTATCAGATTTTGTTCACAAATTTGTGTTTGGGGGAAGGTGTGTAGTATTCACTTATATTAGTTCTTAGTTTAGTTATCATTTAATCGGTAAGACCTATGTAAGCAGCTCTAGAATTAGAACGTGTTACTGCCTAGCTGCAAGGCTGCCTAGCGACCAGAGAGGCTCCAGTGTCAGTTGCTGCTGTGTGTCCTGTGGTTATGACGCTCCTACCTTTTATCCTAAAATAAAGAAAGAACTTCATCTCTACTCCGCCTCCTGTGATACCTCATTACACTGGACCAAGAAGATTGCAAGAATCCAGCTGGGTCTGTCACCTCCAGGCAGGAGGGGTGTGCACCGCACCCTGACCCCCCTAATACTTCACATCCTGGTGGTGGCCTATCCTGACCTAGATGGGCAGTTGAGAGCCAGACAGCAGCAAGGAGGGGGTGAGTATGTGCCTTGTTGCACATCATATTAATCAATGCATGTGCAAGTATTGCAGCCTATGTTTCACTTTTTAGTTTGGGAGACGCACAAAACCCCTGATTAGTGTTAAAAGATGCATATGCAACAATATTAGTAGATGCATGGTTATGTCCCTTCCATTTCGGACATGTGAGGCTAAAATAGTTAGGGTATTGCCAGTAGTGTCATTTAATTGTAATAAAAACACATGAGAACACCATGTGCAAGGAGATATCCTTCACTTCTTTTGTAAATGATCAACATGGGTCAGCACATTTACAAATGTTTGGCCTGTTCTCTGTGTGGCCACAACAACAATGTAAAGTAAATTGATTTAGCAGGTAATGTCTATGTTGAGGGCTTGGTGAGTAGTGATTGTTCAGTGTGTCAATGTTAGGTCCCAGCACTGGTGCTCAGTGTACTCGGTTTAAGTAAAAGGATGACGAAAAAAACACATTCCCAAAGGTTTGAATCAGTGTAAATGGTCTTTATTGGTCATACATTATGCTTTGTAAACCTTGGTTTAGTTGCATTACTGGTAGATTTGTAAATTTCACATGACCATCATTTGCAAATACCTGATATATTGAGGTGAAAACCAATAGCATCTAAGCTATACATTGTGTGCATGATGCAATAAATAAGGGAAGAATATGCTGACTTGGCCTTTTAAAATGTGGACATCTGCAGTATTGACACAATGGTAAGAAGTGTTGAATACACATTTTCTGATATAGTGATACAGATGAAGCATAAGTAAGATGCAGTCATTGTAATTGGCAGTGTGCTAAGCTGTGTTTACATGTCAAACTGGTATAAGGTTTGCAATCTGAAAAACAATCAGATTTATCTTTTTAACACTGTGCCTAAATGACACAAGACTTGGGGTCAAATACCTTTCACCCTAGCTATGCCTATTTCCTAAGTGTGTTCACGATAAGAGAAACACGTGACACTTCAAACAACTACATCTGCTATTGGACATATGAGCAACTTCAATGTGATCTATGAGATATGGCTCATTCTATGACTACAACATCTTGATGTATAATAATTGAGATACGTAACCTGTAATGCTAGACCTGCAGTTCCACAAGTTGTGGATTAGGGATAGCACATTGTATACTATATCTAAAATCCTATGTGTGACTCCTGTTCTCATTATGAGGTCTAAACTCCCTTGGATTAGATGAGACAAGTATGTTATGACACAAGGCCATCAGCAGTGAGAGACAATACATCAGCTGGTATATAGAAATAGTGAAGATATTGAGAATGAGGAAGTAGACGTTGCAGCACACAATGTTGCTGACATTATTATTTGTGAGTGCGCACAGGTTTTCTTGCTTTCAAACATGTGGTATTTACAGAACAGTATTAAGCTTTTACCATGGATATTGGGGAAGCAGCTAGCCACAGTAGTTATTATGCTGCCAGTGAGCAAGAGGGAACTAGTGACACAGGGGGGACGGGAGCATCAGTGAGGAGCCAACTGATGTAACATCTGTAACATCAGAGTACAGCTCCAGTGACGACTCCCAGGTGGTGGTGGATCCCCCTGGACCTGTGTCTACTCCATCTGAGTTCACCACCACCCCTACCATCTCCACCCTCCTAGCTGCTCCCCAGCCACATGTCCGTGGCCACTCCCCTAAAAGGGGACACGTCTCCTTTGCGTCAGGCACCACACCCCCTGCCTCTGTCTCCCCTACTGCCCTGAGTGTGGAGACCATTAGTCTCCTGAGGAAGATCTCTGTGGGTCAGACAGCAGTGCTGAATGTCCTGCAGGTGCATTCCAATCACCTTACCCAGATGGTATCTTTCCTGGAGGGCATTCACTCTGACATGTCTTTCCTACAGAGATCTAATCAAGCTCTAGTCTCCACACTCACAGCAGCATTATCCCAAATCCAGCTTTCCCACCCAGGCCTCTTCCCCATCCACAGTCTGTATTCCCCTACCTCCCTACCTGACCAAAGCACAAGCAAACAATAAATTTGCATCCACATCAACATTCACACACAGCACACAAACACAGAGACGGAAGAGCAAAAACACACACTTAGCAGACAGACGTCACACTCACTTCCACAGACATGACGACTGACACAACCCTCACTGCACCACATGTCTCATATATAGGAAAACAGACAGACAGCACACCATCACACACAGGCACAACAGACACCACACCAGCACCCACAGACATGCCACATACTTCACAACCCTCTGCCTCCACAGCTCCTACCCTTGCCTCTCCTCATACCCACTCTGCCCAAAAACCCCACCTCATTGCCCTTGACCTCTTCCCTACCCAAACAGACCAACCAACTCCTAAACCTAAAAAGAAGACCCTGCCGCCTCTGCCATACCCTTCTCCATCAACCCCCCCAGAAACCAACCCAGCCCCCTACAAAAAGCAAAACTATACCCCAAGGTCCCTGGAAGAGGCAAGCTCCCCGTTCTACAAAGTCCTCACCCCCTCCTTAAACCCAAAGTTCACCTTCCGCATCCAACACCAGTACCTCAAAAGGGAAAAAATCCAAGGCTAAAAAACCTGCCCCCTCCCTATTCCCTTCCATCCCCTTCACAGTTACAAAATCCCTAAGATCATTAAGCCCAGCCCACCCCCCTCCATCTACCCCTCCCACTGATGTCGTCCCGACCCCCTCCTGATCCCATCCCTCCCAAAGACCAACCCAGTCCACCCTAGTTTTGTCATTGTAGTGCCTGGCTTGCCCCCTAGATGCCCTTCCCGGGGGAGGTGTTCCTTTGCAGGAGAAGTGTAGGCAAGTTTTTATGGGCAACAATTTGGTGGCCCACATTGTAAATACATTTGGACTGGCCATTGGCCTTTGGTTTATTGAGAGCATCATGTATGCTGAATAAAGCATGTATTAATTTTCTTTTGGTATTTCTGTGTCCAAAAAATGGAATTGTTGTTAAGTGTCATTCATGTGTAATTTGTGATGTAAGTCTACAATGATGTTCGTATGTCATGGATTTCATATGGTGCATGGAGTATGAGCACTCTTATTATGATATAGTATAGTTGTTTGTGCCTACATTAACTGGGTGTCAATGTCTACATGAGGTTTGCCTAGGAGTGTGGCCTGAAGTCACAAACCTTTACATTGGAAATTGGATTTCCTCAGAGTTTCTGCTTACATATGCCAACGTAGTGCAAATGTGGCAAAAGTAAAACAGTGTTGGAGAAGCATGTTGCATATGTATGTAATGGAATGAAAGACAACTGTCTTATCAATACACCTGAATGTGTATGGACTCTGCCTACATGGTAGTAACTTTAGCCACATACATGTACACAGAGTAATGGGACAATTGATGTATGTGACTTAATAGTGGTAGACCAATGTCTGTGCCTTCAATAAATCTTGTTAAGTAGTTTAAATGGCAACATTGCCACAGGTGGCTGCCACTTTGTGCCAATACCTTTCAAGGCAGTTGACCCATATTATACATGTACTGTGCTTATGATGAGTGTGAGGTAGGTATGAGTCAGACAGTGTCCTCCTGGCCCTGTTGGCTTCCAGTACTCCCCTTAAATTAGATATTCTTCTTAGGCAAGGTGTCTATGGTCTGTATCCTCCAGTGCAGTCACATTTTGATGTTAGTCATTACATTGAAATTATTTGGCTACATCATGTGGATGGTGTGTGTAGGTCCATGACATGGCTCAGTAAGTTACACTGTGTTACTGTCCTTACAAATACACTATTGTTGTATGTGTTAGTTGCATGTGGACCCAGTATATGGTACATGAATGATTGGCACACACTGTGAATGCTAGTTATGACATGGTGGGATTGTAGAGTGGTACAGTACATTGCGTTGTAATGCACCTATCTGAGAGTCTGGGCATTTACATAATCTGTGAACTGGACATAGGCCACATCATGCTTATGTGATGCCCCTTTAGAATATGTGTTGGTGCACACATGGCCCTGCGTTTGCTTCTACACGCTGAAATATGAGGCACTATACCAGAGGATGGTAAGCAGCATAATAGGGGATGTATGGCCTATCTAAGGGTTATGTTAGTTGTTATGTGTTATTCAAGGTTTTCAAGGAGTGCTTGTGTGATAAGTGAAGTTGAGTGTGTCTATATGCCCAGAGAGGATTGTGACGTGTAAACTGTGACCAAGACAAAAGGCTTAGGACTTCTGGTTTGTGGTTTAGTGGATAAGTCTAGTGTTTTTTTTCCTTGTGACATGGTTAATGTTGTTTTTCACAACATTATCTTGGGTATTTTAGTTTAAAAAGGGTTTTGTTGTGAAGAGGCATAGGGATGTGTATTATAAGTATGTGGCCACCTTTTTCCACCAACTGAGCAACTTGATAGTGCATTTCACACATAGGCACAAGTTAGAAATGTTGTAATTTCAGGCAAATGATGATTTGGGGACTGGATATTACACACAAACATTGCACCTAAATGTTTAGAAAAATTGTATGGGTAAATTTGGGGACTAGAAGCTGATGCTCACCTGATAGTAAGACACAATTAATTAAAAAGAAGAAGTTTACAGTGGTGCACACAAGGTAGGAGTGTATACCCTACACTCCTAAGATGAGACCCACTCAGTGGGAGCCCTGTACTGGACTAGCGAACCTTGGGCACACACTATATACATAAACAGTTGAGTTCCGTACAGTAGTGACTATTGATTTATGCAGTGGCATACAAAAGACGGTTTTGTTTCATATGAATAATGCAATCATCCCAGTATTTGACATCAGCGATTAAAGGACAAAACGGCACGGGAGTCCGAGTACGGTCCCTCTAGGTTACTCTTCGTAACATGACCCTCAGTGTACGGCGTTCAATACGTGCCGTTTTGTCCTTTAATCGCTCGGACTGCCAGAACTTACCAAATACTGACCTTTACGCAACCGAAGATATAGCACATTACACTGATACGCTGGGACTGCCAGAACTTACCAAATACTGATGACCATCTGACTGTCCACTAGTGTCTACCCAAACGGTACGGCAGAATTACTTCACATGTGGCTTACTGACCTCGAACTTAACGTGCCTCTAAACAGACTTTGCGCCATAACTAACAGCCCTGACGAAGTCGCTAAACCGATGAAACACGTGTTGGCTACATCAACAGCGAACAAGATCTACAAATAAAAGATCTCTGCTGACATCAAATAATGGTATGATTGCATTATTCATATAAAACAAAACTGTCTTTTGTATGCCACTGCATAAATCAATAGTCACTACTGAACGAAACTCAACCGTTTATATATATAGTATTGTACCTAAATGCCTGACTGTTTGTCTTTGGCAAAGGCTCTCATAGTCAAATCAGTTATGTGACACACATGTGACTTTTCTCCTTAGGGATTTGTAGTTGTCACAATAAGGACAGGAGTGGATTGTGCTTGTTGTGTTCAAGATATTTCCTCAACTTGTTCTTGGACACTGGTGGGTGCTGAATGGGCTAAGTGTGTTATTTATTGTTCAACATTTAGCTGAACTCTATTTCAAATGGTATCTTTATGAGCATAAAATTGACATGTTGGTCACACTAGGCAATATCAAGTCCTATTAGTATTGTAGGTGCGATCTACATTTGTCTGTGCTAGGTCATCAAATACACCTTCTAGCCCCCTCATGTGATACAGCTGAAGGTATACCTTTTCCGCGTAACACTGCACAGCAACACCCTCCTTCTAGGCTCAGTTTAGGCTAGCAGATGGAACCTCAGTCTTTGGTAACAGCAGTGGTGTAGTCGATATTGAGTTCAGGATGGATTCTGTGTGCCAGTCCGGGCTGGCACTGGCCGTGGACAGCTGCCCAGGGCCTCACAAATGCTAAAAACTACAGGGCCAACACCAGAGCACTGCCTTTAGGAGGCTGTCAGTGTTACAAGCTACAGGTGGTCAGCTGCCTCCCTTGCGTTTTGCAGCCATGGTGCAGCAATGTGAGGCACAATTAACGCACAACACCCCTCACCTGGGCCCCTTAGGAATAGGCTGAAATGGCAAAATGTTTGGCCCAAACACCCTGTCAGATACTGTAATGAGTTTGTTTAATTTGAGTTTCTTTTTCTTCCAGACTTGCCTTGCTGTCACCCCTCCCTCTGCCTAAACACTGCATCTGCATGATGACAGCGAATAGCCACTGCACCTGAGGGTGCTATAGATGAGACCTGCCCCTGCATGGATGTAAAGCAGGGGGTCCTACAGGACGCCCAAAAAACTAAAGTCTAACATACATTGTTCTATCATATCACAATGGGCACTGCTCACCAGGTATTGACAGCAAAGGGAGAAAAGGGTGGAGAATGGATGGGAGTGGCGTTTTGTGAACACAATTTCAATATAAATGTTTTGTTTGTACAAGCGAAAACTAAACATATTTACACACACCTCAGTTGGAGCTGAGTATATGATAGCTGTGTATTTAGTGTTTTCTGTATATTGCAAAAAACAAAGGGATGATAAATGCTTGATGCTGGAACTGAGCAAACAGAGATGGACTTGAAGGGTTGGTAATGGAAGTGGATTTCCCTGTGCTACATGTGGTCAGCCTAGTGGACTGGGAGTCCACAGAAGTGTTGGGGGCCCGTCTGCTGTTCAAGGGCTGCAGGGGCCTGTGTTACACCCATGCACTAAATTGAAAGACAAGGGAAGAGGTGGGGGTAGAACTGTGAAGCAAAGCAGCACATGTTGGGGGAGAGGTGAATGTTTGCGGAGCAGAGCTAGCTAAACGAGAGTAAAGGTGAGAGAGATGTGTTAACATTTTGAGCATGCAGGGGAGAGACAGACATAAAGTGGGCAGAACCAGTGAAAAAGCACTGCCTTTGACCTTTACTCATTCCTTTCATTATATAAAGGAAGGAGTAAAGGTCAAAGGCTGTGCTTGGATAGGATACGTAAAGTATCCTAAGAATTATAATGGGAATTGGAGGAACTGCTGGGGTTTGGTTATCAGAGTGTAGGACCTGGAAAAACTGGTAAAAGCCTGGATGAGGTATGCTAGAAAGAGGTAGATGTGAAAGAGGTAGAACCAGCTAGAAAAGGTAAGAGGCTAGCAAGAGATGAGAGATGAAGTATGTAGAAGTACGGTGAAAGGTGGATATAATAGAGGCAGATTCTGTGAAAAAGGTAGTTGTTAGTATGAGAAATTTTTAGAGGTATGGAGCATGGAACTGAGATGTGGATGTAAGAGAGCCACAGTGAGACAAGTTACAGGTTGTTGCGGAACAAAGTGGATAGGTGGATGTCATAGGGATATACCAGCTGTGAAAGTTAGGATGCTGGATGGAGAGATGAGAGGTGTTGGCCAGTAGATGGATGGTGTGTTTAAATATATGGAAGATTTATTTTGTCAAATGACTATTAGTAGGCCTTAAGCAGAGTAGAGTGAGTGAATGGTGAGAGGCTAATGAATAAGGCCAGATTCTGTGAGAAAAGTAAGGGTCAGAGTGAGAGATGTGGTGAGGTGTGAAGAGTGAATGTAAGAGGTGGATATAAGAGTGCACCATTGAAAAGATGAGTGCAACACAGCGGGGTAAAGTGGAGAGATGGGGATGAGAGGGCACATTACACATGATACAGTTAGCAGCTGCTGAGGAGGTGATAAGTACAGTACATTGAGAGTACAGCATAAGGGGGAGAGGTGTTGTGTACATAGAGGTGAAGAGTAGTGCAGGGAATGTAGGTGTGGATGTAAGAAGGGGGGCAGGACCAGAAAGAGAAGGTGAGAATCTGGGTGGAATAGTAAGAGCTCAACGGTAGAGCATAGATGCAAAAGATGGATTTAAGAGTGGCAGTACTAGAGAGTAATTGTAAGGAGCTTGTGGATAAAGGAGAGGTTGAGAGATGAGCATGTAGGTTGAGGTGGATGTAAGAGGGGTCAAACCAGCAAAAGTAGGAAATAGACAGGCTAAGAGGTAATGTGGAAAGGTATGCATAGAGAGGAGAGGCAGTTGTAAGAATGCAAATTCTGTTGCCAGATGAAAGTAAGACATGTAGTTAGGGGTTGCTGCTGCTTGATGTCCGCCACTGATTGTTCAGTTCATGTTGTAGAAATTGCCGCTAGGAGACCACGAGCATAGGCAATACCTATTAATATCACAGGGCACGCCCCCCCCGCATGCCTTGGCAGAGTTGTGTGTAGGCATAACTGGTAAGTTCCCATTTGTAGGTGATTTTGTTCACTGTTTGGGCAGTCATCTCCTTGAATACTGCCCTGGGATGTGGCTATTGAGGGTTCATGTTTTGGTTGCTAATGCAGATCCATTGAGTAGTGGGCCATCGATTAGTGTCGATAGGCCCCCAAGGAAAGACTCCAGGATGGGTGTTGCTCGGCGCCTTGGGGGAGAATACTCCTGAACTCCCTCCTCACACTTCACAGAATACTACACACAAATGGGTAGTATTGGCATTATGACTTGGAATGTCAGATGTATGGGGACGACAAGGAAGAGGCACGCAGTCCAACAATATATCAGGAGGCGCGGGGCACAAATAGCACTGTTACAAGAGGCCCACATGGCACGAGGGCAGGAGACCCAATTACAAAACTGCTGGTGGGGTCAGTGTTTTAGCACCGTCTACTCTGGTTTTGCGAGGGGAGCCATTGTGTGGGTCCCTCCGGGGGTCCTGTTTAGTCAATTAGATAGTGACATGGACCCTGAAGGGTGATATGTCTTTGTATAGGGGCTCCTTGACGGTAGGCCAATATTATTGGGCAGTGTTTATGCACTGAATTTGACCCAACCAGCCTTGCTTCTGATACTCAACACACTACACCGATCTCATTGAGCAACTGAGCAGCATTGAATTTAAAACATACCAAGCTAAGATGCACGTGGAGGGTGATAAGTCAGGGAAACTCCTGGACTGCCTCCTCTGCGGCATAATGCCAATCCAGCTCTTTACGATAATTAGGGATTACCTGAGCCAGATGCATACTAGTCAGGCAGCCATCCATGAGGCTTTCATGGTGCTTTTTCATGGCCTGTAGGGTCCCCCGCAGTCGGAGCACCTGGTAGATATTATCAATTTCCTGACTTGATTGAATCTGCCTGCACTTGATCCTGCAGCACGTGCGGAGATTAACACCCCTTGTTGGAACCGGAGATGCGCGCAGTGATTATGAGCACTGCCAAGTGAAGAACTCTGGGGATCGACGACGTCTCGGCCGAGCTCTACAAGGCCTATGGACCTTTACTGGCCACCATGTTACTGGAGGTCTATCACACCGCCTTGAGTGAGTGGAGAACAACTGCAATCCATGTGAGAGTCTTTGTTGGGGTCACTGGTAAAACCCAACGGAACTGATGTCCTACCATCCATTGTCCATGCTAGGTATGGATTATAAAAACCTTAGTAAGGTAGTGGCGCTCCACCTGCTGGAACACATGCCTCATCTAGTGCATAAGGTCCAAAATGGTTTTATCCCTGATCGATCCACCACGCTTAATATTCGGAGGCTATATAGGGTGATGGAGCTGGCCCAGGGAAGGTGGCCCTACGCGGCCTGTCTAGTGCTGGACTTAGAGAAGGCATTCAATACTGTTGATTGGGACTACCTGTTTACTACTATTGTAAAACTGGGCATTGAGGGACAGCTGCAATAATACATACGCCTTTTTTATAGCGAGCCGACTGCCCGAGTTAGGATTAGAAAATACATATCACCCTCGTTTACAGTGAGCAGGGGCACTCATCAGGGCTGTCCCATTTCCCCACTGCTCTTTGCCCTGGCAATGGAGCCGCTGGCCCAGTGGCTTCACCGGGGGGGGAAGCATGGGGAGTTCCACTAGGCGATGAGATACATATAGTATCCATTTATGCACATGAGGTGCTGCTCTATATTTGGGATATCCACAGGGGAATTCCAGATATTTCTGAGATACTATTGTATTTCCAGACAGTGTCGGGTGTAGGTGTTAACTGGGCCAAGTCTTGTGTTTTCCCCTCTGTGCGGACTATCCTCCACAAGAGGTTATGGCGGGAGACCAGAGTGTGAGGTGGGAGCCTTGGGTGTTTCGGTACTTAGGGATATGTAACTATCATAATGCAAACTATTTAATTGGGGAAATTTGACCAGTGCCATATCCTCCTTACGCCCACAGATGGCTTTTTGGAGCACTCTCCTACTTACAATCCAAGGACGAATATCACTTTCCAAGATGGTAATGCTCCCCAATCTTGTATTTTATTTATCTCCTACCTGGCAGTTACTCGTGCCATCTTCACAGAGTTGCACGCCATGCTGGGAGGGTTGATCTGGAAAACGGACAGGAAAAGGGTGGCTCTGCATAGTCTGCGGCTGCCGGTGGGAAAGGGTGGCCTGGGTGTGCCGAATTTTGAAAATTTATGTGGCAGCACAGAGGCAAGGCTGGCGTGATGGTTGGCTAGGATGTAGTTGGACGAAGTGGACAAGTTACCAACATGCAGGGCACAGGAAATGTCGGGATCGGTGTTGCTCCCTGGAGCGCTTGTGGAGGGTCACAGACACTGAACCAGAGCATCACTCACTAACCCATGCCCTGCACGTCATGGAAGCGGGTCGGAAACTGGTGACCTGGTTTGTTAATGCCTTGGTGCACACGACGACTGACCCTCTGTCGCCCGTTCACCGGCTATTGGACACTGATATAGGACGAGCCCTCATGCTCAAGGAGTGGGAATGCATTATACCCTACCCACATAAAGTATCTCGTAATGCCAAACTCCAGTACTTTCAATTCAACCTACTACACAAGGCATATGTCACCCTGACTGTCCTACACAAAATGTTTGTGTCGTCCCCTCTCTGCCAATGATGTCATGCACCTAATTTGGATTTAATACATATGTTCTGGTCATGGCTGGATGCATCGACCCTGTGGTCCAGAGTCACAGATGTACTTGCCACAGTGACGGGTTGTGCCAACCTCCTTACATTGGAGGGGACACTGCTAAGGATATTCAGGCAGAAGAGGGCTCAAAAGGTATCCAATCGAATCATAGATTTGGCAATGCTCATCGCCCGCCAGGTCATTTCTATGCATTGGAAGGCCACTGCACTCCCAACTCTACAACACTGGCATGCAGCAACTCTCAAGTGGGGTAGGGCCGAGGCAACTGCGCTGCGCAGGGAGGAAGTCATGGGCCTCCGCAGGATTGCAATTGCTGACCTGTCGAACAGCTTGTTACAGAACTTACAGGATACACAGGAAGACCTGCTGGATGGGTGAAGGACTTGGAAGCCCCGGGCTCACGGACACGTTGTCATAGACCTATCAGAGGTGGTCCTGACATGGCTAGATAAAGCTGCTACTCTGTTAAGTGAGGCAGACTTGCTGCCTGAACATCTCCTCCTTCGCTCACCGGGGGGGGGTACTTAGAATCCACATATTCTAAAATGGTAAATGTTAACAATGGCTGTTGTACTAGAGGCCATGGTCTCACCCCCATGTCTGGACTCTGAGGCATCCGGGATACCTCTGTGATCTGCTATCTTGTTATAGTTATCAAGTTTTTTGAGTTAATCAATATCAAAACATATGCTCCTGATGCGGTATTCTTGACTCAGTGATTTTTTGGCATTGTCTGCTTAGTGAAAGATGATTTAAATCAATAAAAATTGATTCAAAATAAATAATAATTAGATGAAAGTAAGAGATTGGAGGTGATGTTGAAATGTGTTGGAACTCGTGTGCAGCTACATACATTGACAATATGCCACCAAATGCAATTTTATGTCTTTTTATTATTTTCCATGTGAGAAATTGTCTTAGTTTTGAGATGTGTATCTTCCTTTCCAAAGGTTTTGGATCATGAATCATCCTTTATGTGCCTGCAGAATTCAAGCCTGCTCTGTGTGGACTCTTATTACTCTAGACCTTGTTGAGAAATGTAGCTCCAATTGAGGCATTTTAAGATCATGTTCTGACTGGACTGCTAGAGATCATAGCTCATGCCCTGCTGCCTGTCCTCAGTAAAGAGTGGTAGTGGAATACCACAGGTCCACCGGGGACATGTAAACCTGGCCTGACAAAGCATACTGCCCTACAAGATAGTTGTGGTCCAATGTATTGGAGTAAGGTCTGCGTGCAAGCAGACCTGGGTGCATGATAGGGATTGTATGGAAGGGAGTCAGATGCCTCAGGCTTGCTTTTCAAATGGTCAGGATCCTTCAACCTTTTTTAGTACTGACACACATATCATCCCATGCTGCTTGTGACTCCATTTGGTGACCTGGCTATCTGCCCTGCGGTGAGGCTGAGATCATGGAGAGTGGAAGCTCTGGTGGATGCCTGCTCCAACACTGCTAAACTCATCTGGACATAGGATCTGAGACTGTTTGATTGGGCTAATGTGGGAGTGGCAGGCCAGGCTGGACTATATTAGTCAGTTTAGTGTTTTGAATCATGTATTAGCTTGAGAAGGTAACTGCTGCTTATTAGGGGACTTCCTTATGCTACTTTGCACTTTTACTTCGTTTTGCACAATTTGAAGAGCTACGCTCGTTTTAATAGCGGACCTGCCGCTTGCTTTTAAAGTTATGTGTGTTTTTTTTTAATCTGCTGGGCTTACCTAATTTTTGTGTGTTCCGCTCCGCCCCGTTCCACCGCAGCTCTTACGGGCTGTCTGAGTGGAGGGTGGACCGGCTAGGTTTCAAGCGCTCTCCTGCCTGGCCATTTCACAGCGGCCATTACGGGAGTTGATGCTCTAGTTGCTCTGTCCGGCTCTCCTCCCCTTCCGCATTTAAACAGGGGATGGCGCCGACACGCAGAGCTTGAGAAGGTAACTGCTGCTTATTAGGGGACTTCCTTAAGCTACTTTGCACTTTTACTTCGTTTTGCACAATTTCGAAGAGCCACGCTCGTTTTAATAGCGGACCTGCCGCTTGCTTTTAAAGTTATGTGTGGTTTTTTTAATCTGCTGGGCTTACCTAATTTTTGTGTGTTCCGCTCCGCCCCGTTCCACCGCAGCTCTTCTGGGCTGTCTGAGTGGAGGGTGGACCGGCTAGGTTTCAAGCGCTCTCCCGCCTGGCCATTTCACAGCAGCCATTACGGGAGTTGATGCTCTAGTTGCTCTGCCCGGCTCTCCTCCCTTTCCGCATTTAAACAGGGGATGGCGCCGACGCACAGAGCTTGAGAAGGTAACTGCTGCTTATTAGGGGACTTCCTTATGCTACTTTGCACTTTTACTTCGTTTTGCACAATTTGAAGAGCTACACTCGTTTTAATAGCGGACCTGCCGCTTGCTTTTAAAGTTATGTGTGTTTTCTTTTATTCTGCTGGGCTTACCTAATGTTTGTGTGTTCCGCTCCGCCCCGTTCCACCGCAGCTCTTCTGGGCTGTCTGAGTGGAGGGTGGACCGGCTAGGTTTCAAGCGCTCTCCTGCCTGGCCATTTCACAGCGGCCATTACGGGAGTTGACGCTCTAGTTGCTCTGCCCGGCTCTCCTCCCCTTCCGCATTTAAACAGGGGATGGCGCCGACGCGCAGAGCTTGAGAAGGTAACTGCTGCTTATTAGGGGACTTCCTTATGCTACTTTGCACTTTTACTTCGTTTTGCACAATTTGAAGAGCTACGCTCGTTTTAATAGCGGACCTGCCACTTGCTTTTAAAGTTATGTGTGTTTTTTTTTAATCTGCTGGGCTTACCTAATTTTTGTGTGTTCCGCTCCGCCCTGCTCCACCGCAGCTCTTCTGGGCTGTCTGAGTGGAGGGTGGACTGGCTAGGCTTCAAGCGCTCTCCGCCTGGCCATTTCACAGCGGCCATTACGGGAGTTGACGCTCTAGTTGCTCTGCCCGGCTCTCCTCCCCTTCCGCATTTAAACAGGGGATGGCGCCGGTGCGCAGCGGGCGTACGTAGCGGGCGCACCATTGGCGCGCGGAAGGCGCGCCTAAGGCAAGCCTGTCTGCGCCCGTCAGCGTCCCAGAAGCGTCCAGCACCAGCCACGCTGCCCGTCCTTCTCCAGGATTGGGGGGGAACCGACGGTACACCAGGGATCAGCTGTGGGCTCTTTGCCGTCAGTCCTGCTCTCAGCAAGGGTCCTGGGATGTGGCGGCCTCCTGCAATATCACATGCCCGACCTGTGGCTTCAAGTTGGGGGCGGGCCCTGCCTCCTCGACTCCTCTTAACTCCACGTCCCGCAGTGGTCCATCCATTTCCGCTGCATTAATCAATGTTCGCTCTCTCAGGAAACATCATGTCGACGTCTTTGACTTACTTGTCGACCGTCCTGTAGACCTTCTGTTTATCACTGAGACTTGGCTCGACTCTATGTCTGATCCTATTGTCACTCTAGCCACACCTGAGGGTTATAAGTTCTCTAGAGCTGATCACCCAGAGGGGAGGGGGGACGGAGTGGCCATTATTTATAAGGAGAAGTGGGACCTTCGCAGGGGCAATGTTACCTCCTGGGGCAACTGCGAGTCCCTCGACTTTAGTATTCGCTTCTCAGCCCACTTTACTATGGGAGGCTCCTTGATTTATAGGCCCCTGGTCCGGTGGGTTCCTTTGGAAAAGTGGGACGATGCTGTCATTTCCCGAGCCTTGAAGTTCACCCAGTACATGGTGTTAGGAGACCTCAATATTCATTTTGACCAGGCTGACAATAAGGACTCACTTGATTGTTTGGAGTCCCTGTACCTGGCTCAACTGTCCCAGTGGGTCAATCTGCCTACCCACAAGGCAGGCCATATACTGGACCCTATATGCACCAATTTTCCCATTGTGGTGGAGGAACCATGTCCGGTCTCCTGGTCCGACCACTTCATAACATATTTTTCCTGGCAAGTCACTAACTGTGAACCAATAGTAAGCACTTACGTCAAACCAGCCTTTGGTAAAATCAACCCTCGGGCGCTGAGCCAAGCCGTGGAAATCTTTAGGCCTTTCCTCTCGGGGAATCTCGAGGGACGACTTGCTGATTTCACTAACTGGGTTTACAGTGCAATGGATTCGCTTGCCTCGCCACCTTGTTCAAGACTCTCCAGAGACTCTCCATCTAAGCCCTGGTTCACCCCGGATCTTAAAGTAATGAAACACGAATGTAAAATCCTAGAGCGAGCTTGGCGTCGCAGCAAATACTGCCCGAGGGCCAGGCAGAGGCTCCGCTTTCAACAAAAAATCTACTATGATGCAATTAACCAGGCAAAGAGGGAATTCTATGCCTCTCGCATTGAATTAGCTAAAAACAACGCTAAAGAAATCTTTTCTATTCTACAGAGTTTCACATCCCCTGCTGCTCTATCTAGGGAGTCTAGATCTACAGACACCTGGTGTGAGAGCCTTTCTAATTACTTCCGGGACAAAATCTTTTCTATTCAGGCGGCATTTGCCCCCTGTAATATGGACACCAGGACAATGATGGTATCACCACCAGTTGATCCAGAGCATTCTCTGCACACCTTCAAGCCCGTGAACCTTTCTGAGTCCCTTAAAATTCTTAGGGGCCTGAAGTCGGGCTCTCCCTCGGATCCATGCCCGGCTAGAATGCTGGCAGCTGTTGCCGAGACCATTAATAATGAGGTCAACGGCATTATCAATCTATCTCTGGTGGATGCCGGCGTACCAGAGGCCTGGAAGCAGGCCGAGATTATGCCTCTCTTAAAAGCCGTCCCACCGATCCTCTCGTCCTAGCAAACTATCGGCCCATCTCCCTGCTACCTAGCCTGGCCAAGGTTTGCGAGAAGGTGGTGAACAGACAACTCACGGAGTTTGTTGAGAGAGAGGACCTGTTACACCCAGCCCAGTCAGGGTTCAGAGCCTCCCACAGCACCGAGTCGGCCCTGGTGGAGGTTGCGGAGTCAATTAGGGAGTGTTTAGACACCGGCGGGAAAGCAGCGTTGGTTTTGCTTGACCTGTCGGCGGCGTTCGACACTGTCCCTCACTCCCTCCTCCTATCACGGCTAACAGAGATAGGGGTGTCAGGCGCGGTGTGGGGATGGCTCAAATCCTTCCTGGAAGGACGGGCTCAACAGATATGGCTTCCTCCGTCCTCCTCCTCTGCTCAGGTAGTGACCACTGGGGTTCCGCAGAGGTCCTCACTTAGCCCCCTTCTTTTTAATATCTATGTCACACCTCTGGTGTACCTAGCAGAGCAACTTGGGGCTAAGGTCATGGCCTATGCTGATGACACCCAGCTCCTTTTCACCTGGGACAAGAATGTGGACTCGGTTTCCTCTGCCCAACACTGCCTGTCCTCTATTTTTCATTGGCTTGCCGCAGCACAACTCAAGTGCAACGAAGAAAAATCAGAGATTCTTCTCTACGGAAAGTTCCCTCCGAATTTTAGAGATACTTTCTGGCCCCCCGAGTTTCCCAGCCCCACCTCTATAGGGAAGTCGGCCAAGAACCTAGGGGTGTGGTTCGAGAAAATCTTTCCTTCGCCACACAGATCAAGAAACTTATGGGTACCTGTTTTGGGCTGCTGAAATCTTTGAGAAAATTTCTACTGCTCCTACCTATGAAGGTGAAGGAGTCTGTCATCTGCGCCCTTATTTTGTCTCGATTGGACTATGCCAATGCCCTTTATGTGGGTATTCCGGACTACCTGTTAAAGAAACTTCAGGTGGTCCAGAATGCGGCAGCCAGACTCCTTCTGGAAATTCCGGCCAGGACTAGCATGAGACCTTACCTGCGCTCTCTGCACTAGCTTCCGGTGGTTGAACGGGTCAAATTTAAATCCCTGGTCATGGCCCATCGTGCTCTTCATGGGCTTGGTCCCACCTACTTACAGAAACGCTTCGCCTTCTATACCCCAGTACGTCATCTGCGGTCTATGTCCCAGCGCCTAGCTCTGTTTCCCCGCTTCCAATGTCAGAGGCTTGAAGGCAGCTGCTTGGCGAGGAAAACGGCTGTTGCCTGGAACGCTCTTCCTATCACACTTCGGAATATCCAGGACCCGCGCATCTTCAAGAAGAACCTGAAAACCTATCTCTTTGCCTAATTCTCCGTTGGTTACCTCTCTTTGCTCCGCGCCGGGACACTCACGAGTATCTGTGCGCGTTACAAATTAAAATAACATAACATATTAATCTGTCAACAATTAATGCATCAGATTAAGAAAATTGTAAGGTTTAAAACAACCTAAGCCTAGCTTTTCCATCCAATTGGGTGGATGTATTATATTTACACTTGATAGATCTGCCATATATTTTTACATAATCTTAATGTGGTGTTGATATGTATTGTTGGCCAATTTACAGATATCCACACTAGATAAAGTGCTTCTTACAAAGCTGTTTCAAAAATGGCAGGGAATGAATAGTAACTTGAAGTCACTTCCTGTAATGTGACTTCCTAGGACATGACATCTTATGGAATTTATAGGTGGTTCAAATATTCTGGCTCTGCCCGGGGCCCTTCTAATCCTAGGAGCAGCCCTGGTGCCAGTGCAGGTGTTTCTGTGGACATACTTTTGTGTGTGCATTGATGTTCTGTTGCCATGACATGCGGCATTTTGCACTGTGGTGTACTCATCCATACATTTATGTATACATACATATATATATATACCTATGGCCATTTCTAATCGTCGGTGGTTCATATATTCTGGTTCTGCCCGGGGCCCTACTAATCCTAGGAGCAGCCCTGGTGCCAGTGCAGGTGTTTCTGTGGACATACTTTTGCGTGTGCATTGATGTTCTGTTGCCATGACATGTGGCATTTTGCACTGTGGTGTACTCATCCATACATTTATGTATACATACATATATATATTGTTCAACAATCGCTCGAAAGCATTCAAAGGGCGCACTCGCAGTACTTACCAAACGGTTTCTTTATTCAGGGAAAGTCAGCATCTCCATTTCGGGTAAGTTCATTGCCGACGCGTTTCGAGGACACAGCCTCTTCCTCATGGGCAGACTCCAGTGTCGCGCAGATGACTCCAATCATTGCTTTTAAACATGCAGGGACCCCCAGTGGGTCATGCGCAGTGCGTTCATGTGGTATGATGCATGCTGGGACATCGAGTCCCAATTGAAGAATAATTATTGCTCACAGTGAGCTCCATACGATACTTGTCGTGAAGGAGTATTGTTACCCACAGTGGGCCCCCAAATGGCTTGTTAACTTCAGTGACTCCCAACTACTGCACTGCTCGCGGCTCTTCCGACACAGTTCCAGCAAGCCGCGCAGTCCCTCCAAGTCTGGGAGATGGTGCGTCCTTTCACGGCAGGGCAGCCATGTGGGAATTATATTGTTCAACAATCGCTCGAAAGCATTCAAAGGGCGCACTCGCAGTAGTTACCAAGCGGTTTCTTTATTCAGGGAAAGTCAGCATCTCCATTTCGGGTAAGTTCATTGCCGACGTGTTTCGAGGACACAGCCTCTTCCTCATGGGCAGACTCCAGTATCGCGCAGATGACTCAAATCATTACTTTTAAACATGGAGGACCCCCAGTGGGTCATGCGCAGTGCGTTCATGTGGTATGATGCATGCTGGGACATCGAGTCCCAATTGGAGAATAATTATTGCTCACAGTGAGCTCCATACGATACTTGTCGTGAAGGAGTATTGTTACCCACAGTGGGCCCCCAAATGGCATGTTAACTTCAGTGACTCCCAACTACTGCACTGCTCGCGGCTCTTCCGACACAGTTCCAACAAGCCGCGCAGTCCCTCCAAGTCTGGGAGATGGTGCGTCCTTTCACGGCAGGGCAGCCGTGTGGGAATTATATTGTTCAACAATCGCCCGAAAGCATTCAAGGGGCACTGCGCAAGACCAACTGGGGGTCCCTGCATGTTTAAAAGTAATGATTGGAGTAATCTGTGCGATACTGGAGTCTGCCCGTTGAATGCTTTCGGGCGATTGTTGAACAACATACATATATATATATACCTATGGCCATTTCTAATCGTACCTTAAAGTTGGGTTTGTCCCTGTATTTCAAGGTCAGACTGTGGATACCTGATGATGACATTCCCTCATTTACCATGCTCAACATGCTATAGGACACTTTAAACTCAATTGGCATTCGCTTGGTAGTTACATTAATGTGTAGGGGTAGGTGTGTAACTTACCGGCAGCGACGTCCGCAACGGTTCAGATTCTCATATTCACTGATGATATATAGTAGAGGGATGACATGCACGATGGGCTTCATAGCTGCACAGCAGATGTTGTAGGAAGCATGTTGTGCAGATTTTCAGCCTTGAAAACCTCCCATTTCCGCCTGCTCTGATGAGGTGGTGGGACCGACACAGACGGGGCGTCAGAAATACGCATCGGTTCCAGGGCCGGAACTTGCTCTGATCGGCTCAATTGGACCTTTCCAAGAGCTTCGCAGGTGGAATTTCCCGTCGGACTCGGAGGTAAGCCATGTCTTTTTGAGCATCATAATTCTGCGGTCGGAGCGACTGCTTCCAACGCTACATCGGTCGGTCAGACCGACCCCGACAAGACCTCGGAGGCACTTCTGACCTACATCGTAATCGGACCCTAAGTGTGCATAGTCATGAACGTTGTATGCTCCGGCTATATCATACCTGACAACTAATGCATTTTAATTATGGTCCAATCATGCTTGATCTGCTTAAAAGAGAAAAGACATGCCAATTCCCTAACATGATTGCAATACAAACCATATCCTTGAAAATAAGCTCCCAGGGGATTTTCATCAGCACTGTTTTTGAATAAATACATTTTCCACTTAGTGCTGCATCTAATTGCTCAAATAGTATGTTAATAGCCATTGCCTGTACCTCAGTGAAAACCATTTCCAGACCTTTTATTTTCCATTAGCATGTTAAGCCTTTTAGACACATCTGTATTATAAGTGTAGACACGTTAATGAGGCACTTTATCAGTTGAGTCCTTAGGGAGTGAATCAGTTATTCCTGTTAAATCAGGCAGTATATACTTTATGAGTGACTGAATGATTTCGTGCATGTGTCCATTAAAGAACTCTGGAGTTTACAACCTATTTTTTTATGAGAAGATGGGACTGTAAAACTAAGTGCCTCTGCAGAGCAGTCACTGTGTAATGCTGTACCATTAAACCACTGCCTCGAAGACTACAATACTCCAATGTCATCACATCCCACATTTCTTCGCAACACAAACAGAGTATGCAGTCAGCCCAAATACCATTTAACTCACTTCTGCTTTGACCACAACAGAAAGAATAGTGGTCAAAATAATTGAAAATTAGAAGCATGCACAATGTTACTCCCACATGTGGAATTATGTAAGTTTTAACTATCCTGGATTTTGTGAAATTGCATTTGTTTGTTGAAAACGCCAATTTTACAAATCTTTACCGCAGAGACATTTTTGTGGGCTCAAACTCCCACCAATCGAATCTGTGGTCAAAATGGCATGCACTATTTTTTTATTGCTTTCTTTTAGCATTTAAAAATTGTGGCTTTTTTTGCCTATAATGAATTCTGTGGTGAAGGATCTGTGCATATTGGAGCTGGACCCAATAATTTTTATGGTCTGGCTTGTCAGCGCAGCTCTTGCTGGGAGCTAGAAGAGAAGCTTTTGCCCCACCCACATGTTGGGAGTCAGGAGTATATATTTTGATTGGGCAGAAGCTTTATGCTTCCACAAAAACTGCTTGCTCTGCATACAGCTTTATTTATGTATCCAGCTACCTGAACTCAAACTTTCAGGGCCACACACATGCCACTGTAATGCTGATAAAGTGTCTTAGATAACTAAACAATTTATGATGTTCATCTCTGGCAGCAGCACAGATGGAAGGAGGGCCATCCTTAAACCTATATGGATGTTTAGGTCTGGCTTGCCAATGCAACTGTCACCTGACCTTTAAACATACATCAATATTATTCTACAGTTCTTTAGCTTCCACACAAATACATATCCAGTCCGATGCTACTTACTTGCAAAGGAGGAGGGAGGAGCCAGTTCCATCATGGCTGCTTGGAGCTTATGCTCCGTGGAAGCCTCGCGCTCAACAACATAGCGCGGTGCTTCAATCCCCGCAAAACCAGCAATCAGGGCCAACTTCCGTCATCGGAAGATTGGGAGCGTCTGCCGCTGTGGCCGCCGTTCATTTTGGCTGCTGCATAGCCGTGATATCGGCTTTATTCTCCCCAGGCGATCGCGCCTCAAGATGGCGCCTGGTGCTTGAGCGGATTCGCACTTGGTCGTAGCAGAGCGGTGGCCGCGACATCGGGAGCGGGCCCCCGGTGAAACTGCTCCGGACCTGTGAGGCAACTGACATTCTGCCGCCGCGACGATAATCTTACATCCGGACTACTGGAACCGAACCCTTACAGCGCTGCTCCCACTCTTACAGTGCTCTGAACAGCCTAATCCCTGACGCTGAGTCCGTGCTCGGGCCCCCAGGGCGGGCGATCCCGTTGAAATTGGGTTCTTTGTAGTAAGCGCATTTGCTGATCATTAATGAAACCACCAAGCAAGCGCTAAAGGACTTCTAAGACATCATCACGGCAGCCACTCAGGTTTATGAGGTATGTGGATCTTGGACCAGGCTATGCAGCTCTGGGCAAGATAAATGCTAGTACTTCTTGCTCTGCATAAGATGGCTTCTACTGTGACACTGGATGACTCTGTCTTTTCCACAGTCCCAAATGCCCTGCACGTGACAGACTTCCAGCTCTTCCTCGCTCCAACTCTTTCTTCAACACTGGGCTGTGACTGAAATGTTATTGTTAAGAGATAGAAGGAGAGACCCAGAACACATTGTGGGGGAAGAGCACAGTTTGTTGTGTCAGGTACCTCCCCCACAGTACACCTTGATATTTACCTTTCTGCCGGACCCTAATTCCCATTTCCCACAGTACTGGATGTCACTGTACTCATTATTGGGGACCGACTGAACTTAACACCAAGGTCACAACCCCCCTGCCAGACCTCAAGATGGCCGCCTCAGGTGGTCTCTCCATGATGCCCCACCTCTCCTGGACAACAGAACTGGTCTTTGACCTGATCTTAACCACATCCCTCACCTGACCTTGATCCTGCTCTCCCTCTAGGACATGTACTCTTCGAGCTTTCCCTCGACCGTGGAGACCCTGCCATTTGACCGATGCCCGGTGGAGCTACCTGTTAGCTGAAGAGGAGACGGGCTGTGGATCCCCTCGGCCGTCACCTACCCAGCCGGACATTGGGCAGACATTCCTTCGTCTCTCTGTCGTATCCCCCGCCTGCCCCGTGACCCTACCCCCTTCCCCCTCTACGCTACCTTCTTCTTGCCTTTTATCCCTTTAATGTTTTTCTGTTGAGACCTAGCTATCTGACCGATACCCAGTGGAGCTACCTGATAGCTGAAGAGAAGATGGGCTGCGGATTCCCCCTTAGCCGTCACCTACCCAGCTGGACCTTGGGCAGACTTTCCCTTCGTCTCTCTGTTGTATCTATACCCTACCCCTTTCTCCCATACCCCCTTACCCTTCTCACTCCATTTTCCTTTTCTTCTATGCTCCTTAAATGTTTTTACTGGTATCATTGGTAATATGTAACTGTTGTAAGTTTGCAACTATGTGGAACCTTATGTAAAGCGCTCTGATACCTTCGGGTCTAGCCAGCGCTATATAAAACTCTTTAAATAAATAAATAAAAGCTTCACTTTACCATACACCATTTTTAAAAGCCAGACCTATTGACATTGCCAATGTTTGTTTGATTTGATTAAGGATCAAATTTATAAAAATAAAACTAATATGTAGCATTCAGAATAATCTGTGAATCTTATCACAAAAATCCTGCATGATTTATCCAATTCATTCTACCGGTTCATATTAACACAAAGGTCAATATTTAATTAAATGAGTAAGTAAATAGATATATAAATAATTATGTAACACAGAGAGAAAAGATTTACTTCATGTCCGCAACCATGTATTTTCCCCACAAGAAATATGTCTCATGATTATCCAAATCTCTAGAGGTCTGACTTGCTAAACTCCACATCATGTTATCCAGAGCCATTGGCACTGGCCTCCCCACTCCTTCTGGGCAATATTATAGAGTGGGCTTCCCGCCTACCCTGGAGGAAAGGATTTGTCTAGAAACATCTGTAGACTGGTCCTGTAGCCCCTTACTTCTGCTAAACTCACAGGCACTCTTCAAATGGCCAGGAGGCCGTGGGACCTGGGGATTGCAGGTAGAGAGTGTAACATGTCTTGAAGAACAAGGAGTGCTGCTGAGGAAGATCTCAGGCAAAAGGGAGCCCAGAAAGAGAAGCAGGCTAGGTTCTATGTAGTCACTGCCACTGGAGGGAGTCAGTTGGATTGTGGGGCTGCAAGAGAGGCCTCGAAAATCAGTCTGAAGAGTATGAGGGCATACCCTGCGGTCTTGCTCATGAGAAGGGAGCAGTGAAAAATCACAGCCTAGAACACTGGAAAAATTTAGAGATCACAAGGTCTGGAAGTAATCTACCTTATCTTTTCACCAGGGGCAAAATGTATATAAGAAAACCATTCAAAACGCCCCAACACAGCCAGTAAAGGCTGGATTTGTTGTCCTGATTTAGCAGACTGCCCAGCGGGTCCCCGAGGCTGCCGGCCCAAGAAAAGCATAAAGGTGACAAGCAGGCTTGGATCACATGTGGCACTTCCTTTCACTTCTCTCCAATTCACTCCTGAGGAAGACCAATGCTCCGGAAGTAGTGAACTTTATTTGGCCCTGGGAGCCCAGAGGTCTGCTTAGGGTTGCCACCTGGCCGGTGTTAAACCGCCACAACTGTATTTGATTGTCTCCGCCGATATAAAAATTAGGAAAATCTCCTCAAGCCAGTATTTTATCCCTTCATGAGTACATACTTTAAACAGCAAATGTAAGAAGAAAACACTTGAATCTGTGCTATATAGCTGCCTTAATGACCCCCTATATTATAATTAAAGTAAACATAGACAGACAGGCCTAACGATTTCATACAAAGTTCTACTTGCATGGCCGTTATTTTTCAATAAGTAACAAGGGCATCCCATGGCATACTAGAAGTGGCCAGTGAGGTGGGGAACTCTCAAGCCTGAAACTTCTGTCCAGTGCTTATGTGTGAGGAGAAGGGGTTAGGACAACACCGGACACCGGCCCACAACCACCCTGGGTAAGAGAAGACAAAAGAGCCAGCTGGCACTCACATTTGTTCCAGTCACAGAGCAGAGCTACCCTACTTGACTGTGCAGTATTGGGCTTCCTTGCGGCCCAGCAGCAGAGCATCCAGGTGCCCCAAACATGGGTCAGGGGTATCTGTGGCTATTAAAAGTAAAATATAAATTGAGTGAAGGGGGTGCTTCATTTTGGAAAAAATATTAAAAGGCAAAAGTGAAAGGTTACTGCAACTGCTGCATTAAAGGGTCTGCCACGGAAGGTAAGAGGATCATCTCATAAGGCTAAGGGGACTTAAAAATTTGCATTTTTCTCTAGTTGTGCCCCAGGAGGGGAAGAGCACCGCTTGTTGCAGAAGTTTTTATAAGGGTCACATAGGAACAGCAGTGAACCTCCAACTTACCCCAAGAGTGTCCATTTCATTTTCGTGTTGCCATCACAAAAAGAATGACGCCTCTGCAGTTTGTATGTGATTTCAAGCATCTCTTTGAATGTGATTTCAAGCATCTCTAGAGCTGTGTATTTAGTTTAAGGGCCTTATGACGTGTTTGACAGTCCAACCGCCATAGGACCAATTCTACCTTCTCCAGCAGGCCACGGTGCTAGCGGTCCAAAGACTGCCGTATTATGAGTTGACCACGGCGCTGGCGGGATGGAGGCGGGGATCTTGCAGCGCTGGTGAGTATTTCTCACAAATATATTGATGCCTGTGTGTGCACTTCGACTGCAGATGTGTCGGTTGCACACATATGCATGACAAAGGTGGGAAAAACCATATACCCATTACCGGGGTTCCGCCCATATGTGGGCAGTCCTGACAATGGGTATATTGTTCCAAAAGGGCTCACCTGAAGAGCACCACAAACAGGGTCGTAATCCTCAGGGTGAAGATCCTGCTGTGAAGGGGGGACCTGGAGAAAGGGATCCACGTCGGAATCTGCCTGGGAGAAGAAAAAAGGGGTGAGTAGGCATCCCAAATCCTTTGTCATCGCCACCTTGAAGCAGGCGGTCCGACCAACACAGTCCGCTCATGGAACAGGCAACTCGTAATATGGGTAGCGCCCTATGGTGGCTGCCTTTCTCCAACCGCAAACCTGGATGTCGGTGGTCTGCTGGAGGTCCCGGTGATCCAGAGACGGTCTTCCCAAAGACGATCTACCTAACTCGTAATACGGCAATCAGACCGCCGAGCTCACCTCGCTCAGACAGCCACCAATGATACGGCGGTCCATGGAACCGCCAAACTTGCAATAAGTCCATAAATGTTCTGTTGTGAAAGGATCTTTCTTATTAGGCTTGTATTTATTTTGCAGTCAGGTTAAAGGTAGAAAAAAGGTTCACGCCTTGCATTATATTGCGAGTAAACAACTTTGTTGACATGACCATTGTTGATAGTAGCGACCGCTTCCAAAGCTACATCGGTCAGTCAGACCGACCCCGACAAGACCTCAGAGGCACTTCTGACAGGCATCGTAATCTGCCCCTAAGTATGCATAGTCATGAACATTGTATGCACTGGCTTTATCATACCTGCCAACTTGGTGCCATTTCTAGCGTGTACATCACTAGTATTAAGTTAACTAATAATGCATTTTGAGGGGTGTGGCCTGGAGCCTACGATGGCGGATGCGTGAGCTCAGAGCTCCGCGCCGGCCCGTCATTTATTGGCCTAAATACCAGCAGCTGGGGCCTGGGCGACGGCGGAAAACGTACCCTGAGGCTCCCGGGTTGTGAGGGGAAGGCCTTTGCGAGCTCACCGATCGCCTGGCAAGGGAGCAGAGCCTGGAGCCGGGGCTGGGTCGGAGCACCCTCAAGATGACGGCGTCAGTGCAGACGACTGGAGACGTGCGACAAGTGACTCCTTGGCGGTTGCTGTCTGCCCATAGATCGGGTGCTCCACGGCTGCTGTGCTGGTGACCGGTTTGGGCACACAGCTGGGGTGTGGCCCCCCCACGGAACACCAACACGCAGCTAAATTATCCCAGAGGTGAGGAGCTGGGTGTGGCCGGAGATCGGAGCCTGGATCGGGCTCGTGCTGACCTGCGCTGGCTCTGGGGGCTGCGAGAGCCAAGCAGTTTCCTCGAGCAGGCCCGGTAGCGCACTGAAGGGCCTGGACTTTGTTGATCTTCCCCCTGGGGGCCTGGGCCACAACAGGAGAAGTGGCACAGCCCCGTGCAAAGGCCGGGGGAGGTCGGATTTGTTTCCAGCTGGTGGGAGGCAGTTACCGAAGTTGCTGCCTAGGAGGTCTGCTCCCTGATATACCTGTGGCCTGCATTGAATGGTTGCCTGGGGTTTGGACACTGCCCACTGCGGCATATACAAAGAGTGCAGCGTGGCTCCCCGGCCCCTGGGGGTGTTAAAGAACGTGGGCAACCCATGGAGGGGGACTGAATAACGGCCTGCACCCACGTGGCTGTGGGAGACAATCATGAGGCTGCCCCAACATCTAAAGTGAGATTGCAACGGGCAGACAGAGGAGGCTGCAACAACCTGTCCCTGCCCCGGGGGGCACAGTCTACAAACATGCGAGGCGCGTGACGGGCCCATACCCGGCTGTCTTTCGGGGCCGGGATACTGGGGCGGACATTGAGACCTGTGGTCCCGGGAACATAGGGTGCCTCACTAAGTTGTGTCAAGGGGTGGCACTGCAGTCCTTGGTCCTATTCTCTCCGGGAGACCTAATGAGATTTCTGGCATAATGGGCAAACCCAGGGGCCGACAGGTGGGGGCCTCGCACGACCAGGAGGACAGTGCCCAGGAGCAATCGCAATCTACCCCAGAGGACCCGGTGCAACAACAGCTGAGCAAAATCCTGGAGGCCATAGCGGACACGAAGGCCACCCTCCACCAAGATATCAGCACGGTCGCAGTGGGGCTCGGCCTACTGCGGGAAGAGCACAAGAAGTTATCGGAGAGAGTGAAAGGGACTGAAACCAGTATTGCGGAACTAACGCCGGCACAGAATGCATTAGAGCAGCAGGTGGGGGCCCTTATGGACAGAGTGTGTGTGCTAGAGCGGAGGGCCGAAGACACCGAGGGGCACAACAGGAGGAATAACATCAGGGTCCTGGGCCTGCCAGAAGGGGCGAAAGGCTGTGATATGGTGTCTTTCTTGGAGCATTGGCTAAGTGGTGTGGTAGCACCCGAGAGACTGTCAACCTTCTATGCACTAGAGAGGGCCCATAGAGTGCCGGCCAAACCGCTGCCCCTAGGAGACCCCCGCGGCCCATTGTGGCATGATTGCTCCATTTTCGAGACAGAGATTTCCTCCTCCAAAAGGCTCGCGCGAAGGGTCCATTCACCATGGACAACAGCAGAATCTCCCTCTTCCTGGATTATACATTGGAAGTGCAGAGGAAACGGGCCTCTTACCTAGAGGTCAAGAAGGCATAGAGAGAGGAAGGTCTCCAATACTCTCTGATGATCCCAGCCCTGCTGCGTATTATCTAACCCTGGGTGGAAAAATCCACTCTACTCGCGGAGTTTGTGGATTTTTGGTAACTCCGCGTTCAAAATGCGTTTTCGCGCGCGTGGGAGCGACTTACCGGGATGCCTGCATTTGCCGACGAGATTTCCTATCCGTTCACGTGCGCCACGAGATTTGGTAGCAGGCCGCACGGTCCCGCGAGAGCCTGCGATTGCATACACGTCATTCGGATGCACCATTGGTCTTCCGGCGGACGTTTTGTGAAGATCACGATGCCGAACACGCAGAATTTGCAAGCTGGAGAAGAATATCTCTCGAGCAGCATAAAACCTTCTCAAAATGATGATTTGGATACAAAAAAACTCCTCAGATTGACATTTAGCTGTACCTTTTTGTGCAAGGAGTCCTTTTTCTTTTTTTACTTATTTTTTGAAGAGGAAGGAAGTGCCCCAGTGTCTCCAACTTCCTGTTCCTGTCCAGCAGGCTCCTCTCAGTGCTTTGTCCATCTCCTGTTCACTTTTCATTTGGATTTGGAGCTGGAAGGATCCCTTTTTTGTCTGCTGCTTCATATATCATTGGATTTGAGGACTTTTGGATTTGAGGACTTTCGGATTTGAGATTTCATAAGTAAGTTGGAAATTTGGTGTTGTTTGTTTGATTGGGGCATTGCACCTACATTTGTTTGTACTTTTCATTGGTTTTTTCCAATGTATTGTGGTGGGTGGACTGTAGTTTCAGTAGGGGCCTAGTTGTTTCTTTGTATGTAATTTTTCTTCTAGTTTTCTTTTATAAAGGAAACATGTTGCAAAGTTCACTACATTTTCTCCAACTTTTGCAATCAATTTGCAACATTTAATTCACTAGCCCAGTAGTCTGCCAATAGGCCTTTTTCAGCCAGTAGGCCTAGAGTTACTCATGTGTGCATGAAACAACAGTTTCTGTGGTGTCTGTTGAATTTAAACATCATTTAGGGCATAGATGGCATTGGATTGAATTGCAAAATGTGTTTTTTTGGGGTATTTCACGTTTTTCGTGTGTGTTAAATAAATGCCTTTGTTGGATGTGTGTGATGTGGTTGTTGTGTAACTTGCAAACCTTTTTTAGCCCTGTGGCATTAAAGCTGTTTTGTTTAGCATGCCTCCTTTGTCTGGCCATATAGACCTGCTTGAGTTCATTGTTTTACAGGCCTCCTGCTTGTTGTTGTGTGAGTGACCATGTGGCTGGTGGCCATTTTGTGGTGGTAGTTAGTTAGTGTGCTGCTTTTGCCGTAGGCCTGCATGTCTATCCTTTGTTCCTCTTGGCTTACTGCTTCCATCCCCATTGCCAGCTGCAGCTTCCTGAATGATGATGCATCCCACGTGATTTACAATCACATTCACAAATCACAATGCCAAACAGGTTCCATTACATTTGTATTTTTGTTTTTGTTCTTCTTCTTTGCTATCCTTCCTGAGTGTACACAGTGCACCATGAAAGCCCTTGTTGTCAAAGTCTCACAAATGGCTACACTGTTAATACAATTTATTAATATTAATAATAACAATAACAAGTGTTACCACACACTAAGTTATATATTATATTTGTTTGTTTGTACAGTAGTAAATTGAACCACAACAATAAATGCCACGTTTTACTGATGTTCTTCTTGCTTCTTTGCATTTAGGTGCACAAAAGAGGAGGAGGCGTCATCACCCATTGTACTGCCAGACAGAAGTCCTGCTGCGCAGGACGTCACGTGACGTGTGACCACAGATATCTATTCAACTTGTGCCACTGCGTGCTGCTGACATCTGAAGAAGATGGCCCAAAGAAAGGTACCAGGTCCTCCAGTACCAAGAAAGTTGCCAGTGAGAAGAAGAAGAAAGCGCCACTAACCACCACTTCTGGTGTGCCGACCAAGATCTTTTTTGGGAAACCAAATATTGTGCCTGCAGCAGCGGTGTCTGGGGATCAAGCTGGGAGCAGCACCCCTGCATCAGTGAACCCACCTCACCAGCCAAGGCCCAAGCCCATGTCTGTCGCAGAGGCAGCCAGTCTCATCACGACAACTCCAACGAGCAGCGATGTTGAAATGGACTGATCGTTATCGCAAAGTAGTACCCAATCAACGCAGGAAACTCAGATAAGTGGACAACAACAGCCACAACCACCGCCCACAATAGTAGTTGTTCCTCCCGAAGTAGGGGCAGTTCAGGAAATCGAGCTTCCTGCAGAGGAAGAAGAGTAAGCCACTCTTTCAGAAGATCCATTGTCTTTCAGATCCCCAGCAAGGAAAAGGGGGGTTAGTCCATCGAGTTCTTCTGCAAGCCCCCCTTCTGATGATCTAGATGCCACTTGGAAGCCACCACCTCAGTCTGAGAGTGAGAGATGCCACAAGACAAGGCTAGAAAAAAGGAAGGTTCCAGAAAGTCTCAGAGTTATGGAGGTAGATGTAGAAGAGGAGGATGATGATGAGCCAGTCATCATCATGGACATCAGTCCCGCCCCAGTGGAGACCGACATTACCCCATCCCAAATTGCTGTGAGGGATGTGGCACGGATACCACTAATACAGGTAACACCAACACCACCTCCAGCTTCCATATTTGCATTTGCAAAGGCCCGGCAGCAACCTACATCCAGCACAACCACCTCAGTAGAAGTAGGTAGTGGTAGTGCACAGAGTCAAATTCCACGCCCACCCTCCAGTTCATCCGGCATTGCAAGTGGCACCTCCAGCAGCTCCAAAAAGTTCACCTCCCCAGTTTGGGACTTCTTTTCGGTTAGCAGTAAGGAGGAGAACGTTGCTATATGTTCCATTTGTAAACAAGGTGTTAGTCGGGGTAAGCTTGGTACAAACTATGGTACCGGAGGCCAAACAACCCATCTGAAAACACACCACTTGATCCAGTGGGAGGAACACCTTAAAGGCCAAAAAAGTAAAACTGCACCCATTGCTGTTGGTGGCGATAAAGAAGTAGAAGATACGATCGCGGTGGAAAGTGAACAAGAGGGAGACATTTTCTCTGGAACGCAAAGTAGCCCTGTCCCCAGCAGTGCAGTGGTACTGCCCACATCCTCAGCAACATCTCAGTGGCACAAGAGTAAGAGTCAGGCTGAGAGTGAGACACCAAGGCAACAGAGTACTGCAACGAAAAAAAGTGAGGCATTGAGCCTAACAACATCTGGCGTCAAGAGGTCACCTGCATCAGTGGCACCAGAAAGGAAAAAAATCCAGCCTACCATTCTCAGCATGTTTAGGTCGGAGGGGCAGTACGAACGCAACCACCCAACGGCACGTTTGTACAATGCGAAGCTGGCTAAAATGTTAACGTTGGACCGTCTCCCTTTTTCTTTTGTGGAAGGGGTGGGTTCTCTTGAATTTGTGACAGCCATCTGACCAAAATGGAAGGTTCCCAGCCGGTCCTATTCTGCCAGAGTTTTTTTTTATTTTTTTTAATTTTTATTGTTGTATTTACCATTTTCCATACATACAACAAAAGAAAACCATAAATCATATACACAATCAATATCTTACAGAAGACAAAAAATGAAATTATACATCACCACGACACAATCTAATGCAAATGAAATATGACGAGCAATGAAGGCAAAATCTGAGGTTATACATGAGCAGTCTGTAAGCGTGATCAATAAGACAGTTACAAAGGAAGGAGGAACCAATAATATCATACAGACAGTTTAATAGCAGGAGTGCATCATCTCAAGTCCAGGCCTCAGCCCCATCCCCAGTTCCCTGGAGCCGTCAGAGAGTGCACTGATTAATCTGTTCCCCCCATGGTGTGAAGTGGGGGGGGTGATGCTCGGGCTCGAGTCGCCATATATGTAGTATACAAACTCCAAAAGTTCTTAGGGCGATTCCTAGGGGGTAACAATTCACTATACGCTTCCGTTTGGGTATTACAATACAACATATCTCTGGACCATTGTGACAGGGTAGGAGGGGTACCTCGCATCCATTGTATTGCAAGGACACGCTTAGCAATTAATAAGGCCATATCAACTATACGTCTAATGGGCTTCTGTAGGTTCTTAGAGTAGCCAAGTAGAGCCAACAGCGGGTCAGGGCTAAGCGTTTCCTGTGTGACTGCGCTTAACTCAGCGAAGATTTGCAGCCAGAAAGCCGCAATGATAGGGCACAACCAGGCAAGGTGTATAAAGTCAGCCTCACTCGCCCACATCTCTCACAATCAGCTGTCTCGCGCAACCCAAACCCTCGCAACCTCGCCGGTGTGTGATAGATCCTGTTGAGGAACTTAAACTGCACCAGGCGGTGCCGGCCATTCAGCGAGATTCGCTTGGTGGCCTCGCAACAGTATGTCCACATGCTGTCATCTATCAAAATCTCCAAATCAGACTGCCAGGCCAGCCTTGCCTTAGTATATGTGTATCGCCGCAGCTCCAGCGTTCTATGGTAAATCAGGGAGACCATGCGCTCCGGGGAGCTAGCTTGTAGCAGGGCAGTGAAGGAGAGTACCTCTGGGGGCTCCTGTAGATCCTCCCCCAAGCAGCCCTCTCAGTGCGCTGCGGGCCCGAAAGTACTGGAATGAGGTCAATACCGACGGCGGGGGCTCTACCTGTAGCAGGCTGCCACCGTCCCTACCCACCCCGTCCTCAAAAAAGTTGCCAATTGCTTCCAGCCCCAGTGAGTGAAGTGCTGCTGTTACCTCTGGTGCAGTCAGGGTCGGGAGCCATTCACACCAAGCAATAGGGGTGGCTGGGGAATATAGTATGGAGAGCGTTTGTCGGTTGAGCAAGTTATTCCAAGCATGCGTAGTGGCATTTATCGAGTCTAAGACCCCTGTAGTGCGCCGCGGAGGACGGAACAGAGTTGTCGCCAAGTGGGCTGGGGAAGACGACAGTCGCTCTATGAGCATATGCGGGGGGGGCAACTGTTGATGTAACCAGTAATATGCGTGTGAGGCCTGAGCTGCCCGATAGTATAAATCAAAATCAGGGGCACCAAGCCCTCCCATAGAGTATGGTAAAGTGAGGGTCAGCCAACTCGCCCGCGGCGGTTAATGAGCCCAAGCCAGGCCAATCAGCAGAGTCGTAAAGTCTTAAAGAACTGTACAGGCAGTACCATCGGGATATTGAGAAATAGAAATAAAAACCTAGGGAGGACAACCATTTTCATGAGGGAGATTCTCCCTAAGAGGGAAAGGGGGAGACGGACCCACCTCGCAATATCGTCCTCTAGCATAACAATGGCGCGGCCATAATTTTCCCGGAATACTCGGTCAGGGTCCGTGTGAACCTGTACACCCAGATACCGCACCGGGTCCGTGACCCACTGCAGGGGAAAGTCCAACTCATCAGGGGTCGTCGCCGGGGTGAGTGGGAATATGACCGACTTTCCCCAATTGATTTTTAAGCCAGAAAATTCACCAAATCGCACCACCTCGCGGAGAACAGGAGAGACATTTTGGGCTGGGTCACGAATGTAAAGCAAGGTGTCATCCGCATATGCAGATATTATGAGATTATACCCTGGAAACCTAATCCCTCTGTGGCTATGGTACTCACGCATTGCACAGGCAAGGGGCTACGCCACCAGTGCATAGAGCAGCGGGGAGAGTGGGCATCCTTGTCTGGTGCCTCGAGATATCTGCAGGGGGTTAGTGACTACATCTCCCACCCGCACCCGAGCCCTCGGGTCAGTGTATAGCGTGCTGATTAGGCGTATAAAGACCCCCCCTAACCCCATTCTTTCCAGGGCCAGTAACATGAAGTTCCACTCCACAGAATCAAATGCTTTTTCAGCATCTAAAAAAATCGCAGAGGCCTGAGTGTCTGGTTTAGTATGTTGAATGGTACCAAAAACTGTACGTAGATTGTATGTAAGCGTACGTCCCGGTATGAAACCGGCCTGCTCAGCGCCCACAAGGGTTGTCATTAGGGGGCTCAATCTATTCGCTAGTATTTTAGCGAAGATTTTTGTGTCCACATTTAAGAGGGAGAGCGGCCGAAAAGAGGAACAGTGGTGCTGGGGCTTCCCAGGCTTCAGTAGCACAACCAGGAGCGCCTCTCTCATCGAGGGGGGCATGATGCCCTCCTCGGCCATTTCCTCAAACAGAGTGAGTAAGTGGGGGATCAGGAGATCCTTGAATTCTTTGTAGAAACTCACAGTGAGCCCGTCCTGCCCCGGTGCACTACCCGACCACATGGTGGACAAGGCGGTATGTATTTCCCACGCCTCAAGAGGGCGCATCAGGTACTCTCTGTGAGAGTCCAGCAGTCTGGGTAACTGAATATATTCCAGGTACTCACGCATGTCGGAGGGATTCGACTGCGATCGGGCTCTATAGAGATCAGCGTAATACTGCAGGAATTGGTCTGCTACCCCCTCGGGGTCTACAATGGTCTCCCCACCTTCTGAACTTAGCTGTATAGGTTGCACAGTGTCACGGCGTCCCCTCATGAGATTCACCAATGTCGTGCCTGGTCGTTCACCTTCTCCATACACTCTAGCCACTGCATATTTGCCCATCAGTTTGAGTTCCCGGTCAGCTTCCGCGTGATACTCCTCAAGTGTCTCCTTCAGTGACGCCCGCAACAAGGGGTCATGGGAGTCATACAGGTCCCTCTCTAGCCCCAAGAGTTTTTGCTCCAAGAAAGTCAGTCTTCCTCTTATTGATTTTAACACCCCTGAATGTTTGGATATGGCCACTCCGCGGACATACACCTTGAAGGTCTCCCAGATTGTAGCAAAGTGTGGAACCGAGCCTAAGTTGGTCGTAAAAAGGTCTCCATTGCCTCATACATTTCTGCCTTGAAGGCCTCGTCAAGTAGCGCGTAAGGGGAAAACGCCATGTAAATGGAGGGGCCGCTTGGCGGAGGTAGCCAGGGTGAAGAGCAGGGGGAATGGTCTGAATAGGTACGTGGGAGGACCTCACAGTCACGTATTTGTTGTCTAAGAGAACCAGCCAGAAACCAGTAATCTATCCGGGTATGGAGGTCATGAGGCGCAGAGTAGTGAGTGAAGCCACCTGTTATCCCCGACCGGACGCGCCAAACATCAGCCAGATGCAATTCCGTCAGGGTATCCAGGAGAGCCTCCGCTGCCTGTGAGCGGCGCCTCCCTGGGCCTTCCGACCGGTCCAGGTCCAGATTAAGAGTACAATTAAAGTCCCCTCCCCATAGCTGAGGAATATCTGGCAGTTGTCGTGCCAGGGCTAGTAAGTCGCGAAAGAACTGGGGGCAGTCGTGATTGGGACCGTACACATTAACCAGGATGCAATCCAGACCCTTCCCCCTACATCTAGTCATCACATACCTGCCGTTAGTGTCTGTATGTAGTTCTTCGAGCGTAAGGCGAGATTTGGGGTTGACCCATGTGAGGACCCCCCGTGCATGCGAGGTGAAGCCCGCAGCGTGTATTACACCACGGATTTTGCCTCGGGCCTGTGAGAGATGTGTCAATGGGAGGTGTGTTTCCTGTAAAAGAGCGATGTCTATAGAGTGTCTAGTGAGATACGACATCACCTTCCGCGTTTTACGTTGGTCATTGAGACCTCTAACATTCCAGGTCAAAAATCTTAATTTAGCCTCCATCATCCAGAGTAATGTAGTGTATAGGAAGCTGTCTAGGAGCGCCCAGAGGCGTTGAGTCGGTAATCCAACCTTGTAAAGGATGCTTCATGTATACCATTACATGTGTGTCGCAATAAACAATACCAAGCACAAAAAATATACAATAACGCAAAGAACACAAATAACCATGTGCAACCCATCCCCCCTCCCACGCCATGTCACCCCAATCGTGGCACTGCCTATTCAAACCCACCCTCCCCCCTCTAAAGAAATATGGCGGCTATCCATAGAGTGTGTAACACGCAGGGGCGGATGTTACCAAAGCGCTACGAGTAACCATCGGCTTCTAGCCACATAAGATTATGCATAGGACGGCAATCAATTATCAGTAAGGAGCAACCGCAACAGACCAGATTGTCAGGTGCAAAGCATTAAACATTACTTTCAGAAAAATAAGACATCCAACGGAGGCGGATTATCCACTACAGGAAACATGAACAAGAATGTGGATACCATACGCCAGCAAGGAAATCAACGTTAGCTATCTAGGACATCATGCATGTAACTGTGACTTACACTATGGGCAATATACGATTCTAGCGGGCAGGCCGCCCGGGAGGCCAGCCACACATTCGAAAAACAGACTAACCATCTCAACAGGGCAACAGAGCCAGAAATACTGATATGAGAAAATTGAAAAGCAATACTATACAGGATGAAGACGTCTGCCTCCCTTCTAGTCATTGTTCTCAAGGGAACCTCCTGTTGCGCACTCCGATGACTCTGCCATGTGCTCCGGGACAGTCTCTTGTCTAGATTTCTTGAGAATGTCTTTCATGGCTTTCTGCAAAGATTTCGGATCGAGAAAGATGCGGGATGAGCCATCCAGGGTAACCTTCAGTTTCGCCGGGTACAGCATGTCGTAGGAGACGTTGTGGTCCCGGAGTTGCCTCTTGAGTGGGTTGAAAAGTCTGCGTGCTTCCTGGACCTTAGCCGTAAAATCTGGGTAGAGTGAGATCGCCGAGCCTTCGTACCGGAGCTCTCCCAATTCCCTGGCTCGTCGCAGGGCAGAGTCACGGTCGCGATAATTCAGGAGCTTGGCTATCACTGGACGTGGTGGTGCACCCGGAGGGGGACACGGGCCAAGCGACCGGTGCGCTCTTTCGATCACAAAAAGATCCGAGAATGTTCCGCGGCCGAGTAGAGAGATGAGCAATTTTTCGGTGAATTGTTCGGCATTGCCCATTGGGGTGGACTCTGGCAGGCCCGTTATGCGGATGTTGCTGCGACGGGAGCGAGCCTCCAAATCCTCCGCCTTGTCTTGAAGCACAGCTAGGGTTTTAGCAATTTGTTTTTGGACCTGGTCCGCTTCGGTCTGGGCCTCCTCCACGTCGGAGATCCTGCGCTCGGCCATATCCGTACGCTCCGCCTGCTTGTCAAGACGCTCAGACATTCTATCTAATCGATACACCACAGAGTCAATCTTCCCATCCATTGCTAGTAGGCTTTTTTGAATAGTGGCGAACATTCGTTTTACCTCTGTGGGGTCGTCTTCTGAGTGGTCTGCGCCTGAGTCTGCAGAGCGCGCCCTCTCCGCCTCTTTAGATCGAGTGTCCTTGGCATTGAACTGGAGGCGAGATTGTGTTTTATCCACCTTGCCCATATTGAGGACCCCGGGGCAAGCTGGTGGGTGCGGAGTGGGTGCTGGGAGCTCCGATGAGCCGAGCGCCGTTACACAGCTAGCAGCACCCGGGGCAGCAGCTGCTCAAGTGCCCAGGTACCAGGCGGTCCAGTCCTTCGGGGGGTCCACAGCGCCGAGACGTTTCACCGTCCAGCAGCGGAGAGGACACAGGGCACCTGCCCCAGCCGGGGCGCTCTCCAAGCACGAGCCGCAACCTCCTCCGCAGCTCCTCACCCCACGGGGCGCCCAGCCGGACACAGCAGTGAAGTCAGCTGCCAACATAGGTGCATACAGTGTCGGAAAGGGGCCGATCACCAAACGCCAACCTCCGTGTTTCAGCGGTGATCCCCAGAGGCTCTCAGGAAGGAGCGAGCCGATATGCCGATCCGCGGGGCCCGTAGCTCAGCGCCGACTGGTGTCCCCACCAGGCCGCAGGCCACGCAGCACACCCAGGCCCCAGTAGCGTCAGGTCCCGCACCGGGGGCGGCCGCAACAGCCCAGACACCCGGACCAGCCGCAGTAGGCGTACGGGAGCTCCGGGGGGGTCTCGGGTTCCCCTCGATCAGGCAGGAGCGCGGGCGCGAGCACCGGGCGGCCGCGGCCTTACCGCTTGGATATACAGCACGGTCGCGCGGCCTCCGGGCCAGCCCCTTACCGCAGTCCGCGAGGGTCTCTGTGCCTCCGGTCCCATCCGGGAGGCGTCAATCGATGCTCCAGGTCTAGCGGACCCCCTTCAGTAGTGTGGACGATACTTTCGGGTCCATATTGCCAGGATCATAGCTTTGTGGCGCCGATGGCTCGCGGAGCTCTTCTTCTACGCGGCCATCTTGCGCTGCAGCAAGCTCCGCCCCCCCCTATTCTGCCAGAGTTGCTGTTCCAGCACTACATCACGACGAACTGGAATTGCTTGGACTAGCTTTGCGGCAGAGTGCTGTTCACAGTATCCACATGACAACAAACATGTGGACCAGTTGCCAAGCCACTGATTACATGTGCATCACTGCACACTGGATCTCTTTTGTGGGGGTTAGAGAAAAGATATCTGCAGGTGTTGGCACTGCTGAGAGTTTTAATGCCACTCGGAAACATGCAACTGTAGCCATGTTCGCCATGGAGAAATCTCATACTGCTGCAAACATTTTGGAAGAGTTTAACAGCAAGGTCTTTGAATGGCTGCACCCAAGAGGGCTTAACATTGGTTTTGTTGCCACGGACAATGGCAATAATATAGTTAAGGCCATGGGCAATGGTGGCTATTTCAGGGTCCTGTGTTTGGCGCACTGCATTAACATCATTGTTCAAGACTTTCTGAAAAAAGAATACTGAGTCAGCAACTTACTGACCACCTGCAGAAGAATATGCACACATTTCAGCCATTCTTTTAAAGCCCGGAAGCAGCTGAGGATCATTTAACGTGAGTATAGAGTGCCAGTTAAAGCACTCAACCAGGAGGTGCCAACCCGTTGGAACTCAACTTATTACATGCTTGACCGTCTGTGTGAGCAGTACAGACCAATCAATAAATATGTCATGCGAAGACTAGGGGATGCTAGTGTGAAAGGCATGACCATTGAGATGGACCAATGGGGCCTAGTTAAATGCCTGACAGAGATGCTACTTCCTTTCGAGCTCTTCACACGGGAAGTCAGCAAGGAGGACTGTACTATGGGCCAAGCTATCCCATTGTTGCACATGCTACAGGAACAGCTGAAGGGGGTGTCTGCAATGTACGCAGGTGTGGAGGAAAAAAAAGAAGCATATGAGTTGGTGGAGAGCTTATCCTTCGCTTAGCTGAAAATGCAAGGGTGCAAACTGAGATTGTGTCATCCAACCATTACATTTCTGCCACAATTCTGGATCCACAGTACACATCAGTACTGAACACTAACACATTAATTCCTTTTTCACAAGTGGATGTTGACAAGTACAAAACTTGGATAGCTGAGGTAGCCAGTGACTTTGAAAAAGAACATCTGGTAATTAGAGGCCCGCTACTCCAGCCCGCAACAAGTACTGCAGGGCATCCTGGGTCAAGTTCAACTTCAGAGCCTGAGTGGAGTGCGTTTGGCTCACAGCAGTCACCAACACTATCAACAACAGCAAGAAAAGGATCATCAGCCCCAGTAAAATCAGCACAAGAATGGTATCTACAGCAAGGGCTTGTTAGGTTCAGTGCTGATGCAAATGCAAAGGCAAAAGAGACCGGGCAAAGCGGAGCAACCCTGAGCATTGAGCGGATGGTCCAGGCCTATCTGGATGACCCAACAGAGGTCTACATTGATCAAAACCCATTGCTGTATTGGTATGGGAAAAGTCGCCATTGGCCAGTGCTCAGCAGGCTGGCGATAAAATATCTGGCTTGCCCTGTCGCAAGTGTCTCTTCTGAGCGTGTTTTCAGTGCTGCTGGTGCCATTGTAACAGTGAAAAGGGCCAGTCTCTCGCACCAAAACGTGGAGAGGTTAACCATGATCAAAATGAATCAGCACTTTATACCACCGGATTACACCATACCTGAAGCACAGCAGGAACAGGAGGACAGTGACTTAGGTGAAGAAAGTAATGTGGTAGATGACCTACTTCTGGGTGAACCACCAGAGTTTGAGGACGAGCTCTACTTCCCTGACAACTAGGCTTTCAACTTGTTACTTTCTTTCTTCCTTATTTACTTTTATTATTTGAGTGTGTCTCTGTTTTTCTGGTTCGAATCACAACAAATCCATCACCACCGTCTTGTCTTTTTATTGCCGTATTGGAGTTGCAACTGTGTGCATTTATTAAAGAAGTCCACTCCTCCGAGTCCTGCTCCAGCCATCCTGACTCGCCCTAAATCCATTTTCTTCAAGCCAGACATTGGATGGAGAATAGTGCAAGAAATGTGTGCCTGCCTCGTTGAGTCCCTCTAAAAGAACTTGACTATAGCTATCCTCCTTTCCAAGCCGAGAGGGACTGCCCCTTAAGATGAGAACAGGTAATGATTAATCTGATGGCCTGCATTGGACGCTGACTCTGAGTTATTGGTGTGTTTGTGTTGTTGTTGTTGTGCATGAAGTGTACTAGTATTTAAGCCACACACTAAAACAAAGTGAATCAAGTCAAAGTTTCCCTTCTTGTTGTTTAATAACAAACTGTGCTTCTACTGCAGGGCGATCCATTGCATTTTTGAATATGGAATCTGGACTCACTCGGTACAACACTACAGACTGAGTTGGACACCATGATGACGAAGATGACCACATACTCTATACTCTTCACAGTCAGTCAGTAGGATCGGAGATGATTGATGGAATAACTCAGGGCATTTCATGAAGTGGCATAAAGGTAAACAAGTCAATCAACAACAAACACAGCAGACCTACATGTCTGTGACAGTGTAGTGGTGGAGTCGAGTCAGTGTAGTGGAGTGGTATGACTGACAGCGGTGCATTGATTTAGGGGCACATGCATCAACCTGTCGCAAACGGGCCGATTCGCCGTTTGCGACCGGTAAAATGTTATTTCCGATGCATCAAGCCCAAAGCATTCGCAATTAAGGAAATCGCAATTTTTGCAATTTCCTTAATTGCGAATGCAGTTAGGGAATCGCAAATTGCGATTCCCTGAATGCGATGGATTATGCATTCGCAAATTGCGTTTTCGCAATTTGCAATTTCTTAGAAAAATGCATAAAATTGCATTTTCTAAGTGCCATGTGGCACACACATATGCCCCTAGGGCATATGTGTGCGCCACATGTGCACACATGCCAATTTTGGGGTGCAGCAGGGTGGCCTTTGGCCCCTAGCACCCTTCAAATTGCATTCGCAATTTGCGAGTACCTATTTGGTACTCGTAAATCATGAATGACTTCCCATTCATTCCTATGGGCCTCTAGGCCCACAGGAATGAATGGAAAGGCATTCCTTAATAGCGGGTCGCAATTTGCGAGTCGCTATTAAGGAACTTGTAGGAATCGCAAATTTTTTTGCGATTCCTACATGCATAATGAATTGCGATTCCTAAATAGCAATTCCCTAAAAATCGCTATTTAGGAATCGCAATTCCATTCTTTGATGCATGTGGCCCTTGGTTACTTAATTTGGAAAATGCCATGTTGCTGTATATGTGTGCTCTGTCTGGCTCAGTCAAAATCTAAGCTAACTGGAGTTTTGGTGGGTGCCATGGGCATGCTCTGTCCTGTTGTTGTTGTAGCGTGGTTAATGCTGGAAACAGAGTAGACATGATGTAGCCATGCCGCCTCTGAAACTGTTCTTGTTGCACTACTCCGTAATTTATGTATTTTTTTCTCCTTGATTTTTCAATATCCCTTTGGGTTTTCCATCTACACTTACAGGTCGGCCTTTACCCTGTGCTATACTGGTAAAAACAACTCACACTTACCTTACCAATCCGCATCCGCCAGGCAGGCAGTGGGACACCCAAGATTGACGGAAGGAGCATCCATGGAAGGGAGGAGACCAAGAGGAATAACAAGATGCAACTTCCCAATTTGACCAGGATAATACTGTAACTTAGTATCATTCATCATCTTTTAATTAATTTGATTCATTTTTTCTCTTCAATCATTACGACTGTGTGTTGTTGTTTATTTGGTTTGCTCTTAGTCTTTGCTTATATCCCTACAGCTATTTTTTAATTTTCTTTGCTAGCTTTAAAAGGAAGCCCGGTACAACATAACATAAATAAAATGTATGTAATTTGGGTCGCTCTGAGGTCAGACAGGCAATGCAATTGCATAATAATAATTAATAATATACTGCTGCCCTGTGTCTACTTGTCTACTTAGTAGTAGTAGTACTACTTATCATTAACCACATCATGCATGCATTTCCTTTTTCTCCCTTAACAGATTTATGAATATGATGGTCGTCTGCCAAGATTGTGTGTTGTCCACGTGTAGTGTTTGTCTTTGTCAAACCTTTCCCTCAAATACCTCTTCCCAACCATTCATCAAACCCTAACCCTCTTTCCCCGGGCTGTGTGATTTATTGAGGTGTGACTAAATTAAATTTACACCAATAATTGATCACACACTTGCTGGGGCGGATGTGGTTCAAGCAAGTAAGCAACACTAATTCGAGGCAGGTCGAGGATCTTCTAATTCTGCTCTAAGTATATATATATATCGTCGGCCACACTGGCAACAGATTAGATTGCCCAGTGCCCACCCATGCTCAGTAGTATTCGCTATTCTCTTTTTTTCCAGAGGAACATAATTATATTATTAACCCATTATTAATTATTAATTGCCGTCATGGATTTCATCCTTCCAGCACTAAAGGTTACGCTTGTCCACTTCATAGGTCGAGTCCACTACTTCAGTTTGTTGTAACTTGTACTAGGCTATCCCTGCCACCATTATGTTTTATTTTACTTTAGCATTAATAATATCAATATCATTCATCATCACTTTCTTCTTGTTTGGCAGTCTTCTTCTTGTGTACTTACTACTTACTGTACTTCTACTACTCGTTCCCTAGTCTCACTCAGGTGACTGACTTGTCTCATTTTATTTTTTTTCAAATGCAACTGTCTACTACTGCTACCACCACCCACCATGGCACCTTAGGAAACCAAACCATCACCATGCAGCCATTGCTACGGCTAAACATCAATCACAGGTAAGAGAAGAAGTGTGGGGGAGTCAATAATGTATATCTTATGGAAATTAATTCACACACCCACATCCTTCCGAGTACATACTACAAAGGGGTTTTAGTTGCAGAATGCATTGATTAGGAGGAGAGACTGACAGTAGTAGGACAAGTGTGGGTACTGCATCTATCTGTCTGTGTGTTACTACTATTGGCAGATTTCAAAAACTGGCTGCGGCCCTGCAGCAAAAGGAGGAAACAAAAACAAACAAGGTGACGTAAAAGAGTAACCACCCCCCCAGAAAAGATTTGCATCAAATCATATGTATTGGAAAACTATAAATTGTTTATTACCCTTACAAATATAAACTATAAGAAAAACCCACAACACCTGACCCACCCCTCTCCCTAAACCCAACCAATGTCCAGTAAAGTCCATGTCCAAGTTATTTGTTTCAAGAAAAAGTAAACCCCAAGGTTCCCCAACTAGTCCAAACATCCCACCCACCAAAAAAAAGATAAAAAAAGGGGCAAGAGTCAAAGAAGACTGAGGTCATGATGTGAGAGTCTGACGTCGTTCCTGCAGGATCAACAGGGGTGTGGAGCAGTAGATGTTGTTGCCAATGGTGATGGGCTGCAGGCGGCTGCCAGACCACAGCGCTGTACCACCGGAGGCACGGGGGGGCTGGCTGGGCCCCGGGGCATTGGAGGAAGAAGCTGCTGCATCCTCCTCCTCCTCCGCCAAGACAACCAGCCAGCGATATTTATCCCGGATTCCCTCCAGCTTCCTTTGCCGGGCCCTGGCCGCCAACTCCTGCCTAGTGGTTTGGGAAGGAGTAGCTATATCAAGAAAGGAAAAAAAAGAATTGTTGTACCCAATACTCTTAACAAAACAGTAACACAAAATTAAATTACAGTCCACACATAAACATTATAGTGGCACAGTAGTAGCAGTAGCACTAGCAGCTGTTGTATCCTCCTCTCCTCCTCACTTCCCTTCTTCTGCCCCTAAGATTTGGATGTGGTGATTATACTTTCAGGCACTAAGTATGAAGTAGAGTAGAAGTATTCTTTTTCTCTCTCTTGTTTAGCACAATTAATCTTGTAGGCATGCCAGCTCAGTCAGCTTGTGCCCTAGACAGACATACTCGTGTTGCAGTCTCGCAGACTCATGTACTTTACTACTGTCTGCATGTGGGGCAGCTGTACTACACAATTATATATTTCCATTACGGCCATACTCTGTTAAATCAATGGCAAATGCTCAGACAATTTCACGTTCACCCTGACTGCACTACTGCAATAAGGCACATGATGATGGTTAATGATCATCACATGCTTATGGATGATGAGAAACGGCGGCACAACATCATGTCACTCACGTCACGTGATGATGATGACACACTGAGTGATTTGTAAGTACTAGTAGTTACCAATTACCATGCAGCCGATAGGCCACCCATGGCTGACACAGGGAGGGGACTGCAGCGGAAGTGGGCATCAGAGTCGGAGGGAGGCGATTATGGGTCGGGTAAATATTTAGTCATGCACAATATATATGTTGTGCTTGCAAACTACTGTGAGTCAAGGGAGTATTCCATTCTGAAATACAAGTACAACCTCAAACCTTTGAATCAAAAATCTTGCAAAAAACAGTCCTTGTTCTTCCCAGGGCTTGTTTTTTCATTTACATTCAGTGCATTGCTCTTCTAGCATTATTATTATTTTATTCGTAATATTCTTCACCCTTGGCTTACGTAATCTGGCAGGTTTAATTTTCTTTTACATTCTCTTCATCCAGTCTGACTCTGTTTTCACCTACTATGATACCATCCAGGTATCCATCCATCCAAACATGGCTATCGTCATAAACCGGCTTTCACCGACAACAACATACATTTTAGATATATAACCAACCACCACCCATGCCATGCGTCCTTGCTTGCCATAGAGTTTGACCCCTCAAACCCCCCCAGAGGATTCCTTTCACCCATACAGTTTCACCCACCCAGCCAGGCATCCTTTCTGCTTTCTCTTTCACCTTTTCACCAATCCTTCAACTACCCATGCATCCTATTCCTATCATCTTCATCCGCCACCTATGCATCCCGGGGCCCCTTCCTTCACCCATGCATCCTTCTCTGCCAGTCGTACATGTCGTCTGACTGTTTGTCTTCGTCATAAAACTGTCTTTGCTGAGTTGAAGATAGAATATGCCATTAGTTACTCAACCCCCGCAGCTAATGCTAATGTTTAAGTAAAGGCCAGGGTGTCTTCTTCAACTGTTCAGTGTTCTCACAAGCAACAACTTAGCCTCAGCAGAAGTACAGTGTACTACTAGTTCTGAGTGTACACCCTTGCAGCAAGTGTATTCATCATTCTCAATAAGTAAGGAATATGACTTACCACTGCCCGCCACTGCTGCTGGTTCACCCCCTGTGGCTGCCGCATCCGCTCCCTCCGGAGTGGCATGGTGGCCCTCACCGCTGGCCCCGGCACTGGTGGTCGGTACGCCTGGAAAAAAAATTCCCCTTTTTTTAGATGCCATATACGCCTCCCCTATTTATTTTTTTAATTAGCAAGATTGAAAATACATAATTAATAATACATATACACCACACACATCACTATCTACAATTCGGATACCAGTACAGTAGACAGTATGTCCTATCAAAAATAACTAAATAATATCCGGTTGGGCAATTTGTTGGTGGCAATTTTTGAAAAGCCTCTCAAGAAGAGGACTACCCATAGGACTGGACTCAGTGACTAGAGCTATAGTGCATCTCATTTTTTGAAAAGAAGAAAGAGTGGCCAACTGGGCGGACATGAGGTCTCTCTTAGTTGGAAAATGGTGCCGTCCTCCTACTCCTCTCATATACTTCCTTCCAGCCATGGTGCACGGTAACAGTTGTTCATTGTTCACCATCAATTGCTGCTACTAAAAAAAGTACTAGGCCTGGATTAGAAAATGTAAAATATGCCACTTTGGGGGGTCCTGCTCCTGTCCAATGTGAGTGACCACCATTACTGATTGAGCATGATGAGACAGTAAAAGAAACTAAAGCCTTCTCATCTCACAATTCACAAACCTGCGGATATACCTTACTTGTCTTGGGCATGCAATCTGCAGTCTGCACAGCACATTAGTGCTACTAGTAGTAGTAAGGAGTCCTTACTAGTACTAGTAGTAGCCTAGGCTAGGACCAATGGGTTCTCTGAGTCTTACAGTACCACTACTAGGCAATCCACAGAAGGGGAGAGAGAAAGCTCAGTGAAACCCAGAAGAAAGCAAGCTACAGAGCTAATAGAGTCAGAGCAGAGGTTAGTCAGATGCAGTTTGATTTGATGTAAAAATAAAAACAGACACTAGAAGAAACAATGTTAGTAGTAGTACTTAGTTGGTAGTAGGTAACGGTGGAGCAAAAACAAGAATCTAGAAGTAGATAGATTGAAGAGGATTTTGGAAAAATTAAAATTAGGAAATGGAAATAATAGAGCGGTAAATGTTAGGGAAATAATAATATAAACACCAGGAGGTCTTACTGGGGCCAGCAGCAGAGCCATCTGCGGCTGCGCCTGAGGCTGCTTCCTGCTGTTCCTGGGAGGCCCATCCAGCTCCCGCACCCGCCGCACTGCCAGCTGCCCCAGTCTTCTTCTTGCCCCTGGATGCTGATCATGTAAAGAGACAAAATATTATTTGTATTAAATATATAAATATAATTGCTCTAAAAATATTTTTAGACAGGAAACGGCAATTGCAATAACAATGACCTATGCTAAATCAATCAGATCGACTTATTCGACTAGTAGTAGTCGACTAGTATGTATCGCAGTCGAGTGCCATCCGATCATTATTATTCCACAGTTCAATTCCGATTCCTGAATCCTAAACATACCTAGCCCGCCTATTCCTGGCTTAGGAATGAATGAATTGCAAAAAAATTATGTTTGCATTTTGCTTCTAAGTTCAGATCTCATTCCCAATCATCTCTCAGACAGTCTCAGTCTCAACTCCAACAACCCCCTTTGATGGGCCAATTACTAAGTCTGCATTTATTCTTCTTAATGCATAGATGGACGTATGCATAATTGCAGCATACACCAAAATGGTTGGTTGCTATTATTCACTCACTATAAGAACTACAAAAAGTTCTACTAGGAGTAGGACTGAAGTTATGTGAGAACCTGAGGACGCGTCACTCACGAGTCACGACGCAGGCCGCTAAATAACCAAATAATACTAACTAACTACTACCACTATCTTAGCGACAGGAGGAGACAAGACAGCCTGACAAGACAAAGGAAAGGACTGGAGTCTTTCCTATGTGGATTAAAATAAATACCTACCTAACTTAAATTCTCTAACCTCTCTTACATAACCAGCCCAAGTGAGCACAAAGTTGCAAACAAGTACGACGATTAGATAGTAGCATCAAGCACCTGTCTGGAAGTAACAATCACATAATATAACATTTTTAAACATAGTTTACCTTACCTGCATGTAAGCACTGCAGCAGCTGCATGTTAGCTATTTGCGAGAAAAAAAAAATATTCGCAATCGCAATAAATAACAGTCAGAACAGAAGAACACAAAATAGTAATATAAATAAATAGCTACTCACCAAGCCCCAGAACCTCAACACCTAGCAGGTCCAACAGGTCATGCTCCCCGTACAGGATATCGGACCACCGGTGCGTCCATTGGTTATGGGTGCACCGGATCCCAGAGCAGCGAAATACTGCTCGGCGCATCCTTGCCCACCGCCGGTGACGCTCGCGGAGCCCGTACCCAGACCCAGGCCTGCCGCCTGCTGCCAGGGTTAAGGGGAGGTGGCGCTGGATAAAAAAAACCAGGGCGGCCATCTCCGCCTCACTAAATAAGGCCCGTGCCTGCACCCCATGCGGGCGCCGCCTTCCGCAAGGAAGACGGTCGCAGCTCTCACTGCGAGCCCTCCTAGTCTTCTGACTCTTCTTCCCCTGGCCCTTTGCCATGGTTCTGGGTAGGCGGGGGTCAGAAAAGAAAAGGTAGGAACTAAGAAAGTAAGTAAAAGAAATGAGAAAAGCAAGTAATAGAAAAAGAGTGAAAAACGCAGTAAAAACACTAAAAAAGTAGGAAAAAACGCAAAATATACAATCAGGAATAGAGAGGGATAGATAATAAATAAAAAAGATCAAAAAAACGTTTCTAGAAGCAAAGGATTGAAAAGATATTGGGAGGATAGAAAAACAGGCCCAGGACCATAGCAAAAAGTGAAAAACAAGATGGCCGCACACATAGGTGACCGCGTGGTGAAGTTTGTGCGATATTTCCCCCCGAGCACGCAAAAAGTGTCCCCGAACACGTAATACGCATTCCTGAACAGGAAAAACGCATTGCGATCGGGCGGAACAAGCAACTCCGAGCGCTCGCGGAAATTCGCGTAGCTCGCGGAGGTTTTCTGTGGCTTCGCGGAATTCCGCGTAGCACGACTACGCGAACTTCGCCCAGGGTTAGTATTATCCTGGATGGGAACACTCACTACTGTGAAAGCCCCAAAGACGCCTGGGACTGGTTGGAGACCTACAGGGCTGGGTCTCCACGGTGCATGGGCCATGGACCTGCTCCGAGGAAACCCAGGGAGCTTGGGAAGCGCTCTCGAAGATGACCTCGTGGAGGGGCCATGAAGAAACCAACCTCACCGCAGACAGAGAGGGAGAGGGCTGAAGCGTTGCAGGCTGTGGCAGCTCTTATGCTGGGCAAGAGTCCCACCCAAGTGGTGGAGGCCCGCTCCTCGAGAGACACTGAAGAGAATGAGTCCGACACTTCCCGCAGTGATAGTGTGAAGCTGCCGGTAGTGACGCCGAAGACATCCGACTAAATTATCTGAGCCAGTTAGATCGTCGCGGTGACTTTGATAACTGGAGGGGTGCCGGTCGGTTGATTGCTAATCCAGGTCCCGAGCTGCCCCATCTTACACAGTGCCAGTGCGCTCTGGATGGTTTGGACGCCCTGAACTGTGTCTTCATTGGCTACCCCCTGCTGAGTGCCTTACTAGGTTGAGGCCTCATCTAGTACAAATGTTTCACATGCTGTCTGGTCGGCCGACCGTTGTCGGAATGCCCTGGGGTTGGAGAGTTGACCAACATGGGGATCCATTTGTTTGTTTCTTATGTTTTGAGGTTTGGCGAGGAGGGTGGTGGTGCATGAACGGGGGCAGGGGAGGGCTTCCTCTGTGGGGCTGTTTTGTGTTGCCCAACATGAATGGCGGACGCTCGTAATGTTTTACGGTTCTTGACATGGAACATTCGAGGTATGGGGGTCTATCGCAAAGCGCCACAATATTTATTCCTATCTGATGCGCAGGGACATACACATTGCATTTCTCCAGGAGACACACCTGAATAGTGAGGAAGCCGGGAAGTTGAAGAAACGATGGAGGGGTCAGGTCTTGGCGACCCCCTTCTCGGCTTTTGCCAGGGGAGTACTGATTTGAGTCAAGCCGAGGGTCCCTTTTACCCTTGAGCGGGCGTGGCTGGATGCAGAGGGACGGTATGCCCTGATCACTGGGAGATTGTCGGGTCAGGGAGTGACACTTGGCAATATACATGTGCCTAATCAAGACCAGATCGGTTTCCTGGAGTCCTTCTCTGCCTCAATGGCTAATAACTTAAATGAACACATAGTACTGGGGGGGGACTTTAATTGTGTTGCGGATGTTGCCACTGACCGTTCGCACCCTCCCTTGTCGGGGTCTCAGCCATATCGTACGGCTCTGGGATTCCGCACTTGGATATCCCACTGGGGCCTTGAGGACACTTGGAGACTGCAACACAACAGTGATAGGGAGTACTCCTTCTTTTCACCGGTCCATCAGGTACACACTAGGCTAGATACGTTTCTTTGCTCTACTGCCTTTAATAGCTCCATCATACACACTGAATATTTAGGGCGTACAGTGTCGGACCATAGTCCACTGATTATGATGCATCAGCTCCCAGGTAGGCGACCTCCGATTCCCACCTGGAAACTGAATCCGACAATGCTTGAGGATGCTCCTTTCCGCACGTCATTACATGCACTCCTAGACACATATTTCCCCACCAACACCAATACAGCATCTTCTGCTCAAGTGGAGTGGGAGGCATTTAAAGTGGTCATAAGGGGTCACTGTATGGGACAGGCGAGTGGAGCCCATAGGGAGCTTCGTCAAGAGCATCCACAGCTTAGATAACATCCAGGGTACGGATGATGCAGCTCGCGTGACACTACTGGTCACACGCGCAAAATATAATGATGCAGTAGGGCGGTTGAGATGTTACAATTATAAGGACTATTTGGATAGAGTGCAGAGGGAGGAAGGGAAGGCGGGCCGACCCTAGCTAGGTTAATTAAACCTGACCTAGCAGGATCGCCAATCACCCGACTTAGACTGGATACCGGGAAGGGGGTGTACGACCCGGACGTGATTAATGATTCCTTTCTAGCATATTATAAGCAATTGTATACGGCCCCCGCCGCGGCTCCCCGGCTGGATATAAGTGAGTTCTTGGACCCTCTACCGCTCCATACATTGGAGGAGGAGGATCGGGAGGAATTGGGAGAACCAATAAATTTACAGGAAATCAAAGCAGCCATTAGTGCATTAGCAGCTGGCAAAACGCCGGGACCAGATGGCCTTCCGGCAGAATTTTACCAACGCTTCGCCGATATGTTAGCACAGAAATTAGTCAAGCTGTATGCAGCCACGTATTATAGCGTTGAACTGCCCTGCTCCACCCAGACCGCTCTAGTGCTCCCTCTCCCAAAGACTAAGAAGTCAGAGGCTGGAGTGAAAAATTACAGGCCTCTCTCCATGCTCAATCTGGACTTTAAGATCCTCAGTAAGGTGTTAGCTGGCAGGCTACTCCCACACATGAGGACTCTAGTTCACCCTGACTATAATGGGTTTATCCCCTCTCGCAGTACCTCTTATAACCTCCGCAGGCTCTACTCCATACTCTACCATGTTGAGGCCCCAACCAAACACCATACGGCGGTTCTATCTGTCGACTTAGAAAATGTTTTCGACACAGTGAGTTGGGAGAATTTGTTTGAGGTGATGCTGTGCATGGGTTTGGGGGAGGAGTGGGTGCGACTCCTTTATGCTTCACCTGCGGCAAGGGTTAAAACAGGCAGAACAATTTCCAGACAGTATAAGATATCCTGCGGGACTAGGTAGGGGTGCCCCCTCTCTCCCCTCCTGTTTGCCCTGGCAATTGAGCCCCTTGCGGAAAGGATCCGCCAGGGAGGTGACGGGATTGGTTTGTCTATGGGAAGGCGGTTACATCACGTCTCTTTATACGCAGACAACCTGCTGATATATTTGACAGAGGCAGCCATTGGCACCTCCACGGCCATACAAATCCTGGATGACTTTGCGCTTCTCTTGGGCCTTCGGGTCAACAAAGCTAAGACATATCTGTTCCCAATAGCAGGACCGTTGCACAGACCGGAGGCATTGATGGCCGACATACTCTGGGCTCAGAGTACATTTAAATACCTAGGCATACACATCTTCCACTCCTTGGATGATTTGAACGAAGGGAACCTGGGCAGGGCGTTGCGTTCGCTGCGTTCCTGTGTACATTTTTGGCGCACATTGCAACTACCCATTATGGCCCGGATCACTCTATCTAAAATGGTCATGCTGCCCCGGCTATTGTATTTCTTTGTTAATCTCCCGGTCCTTATGCCAAGCAGCTGGTTCCGCCCCTTGAACGCCCTTCTACGGGACTTGGTGTGGGGAGATGGGCGCCCTAGGGTGTCTCTTAAAATGCTACAACTCCCTATGTCAGAAGGAGGGCTAGGGGTACCGAACTTTGAACTCTATATGCTCGCTGCTCAGCTACAGTGGCTAGCGCAATGGGTGGAGGGAGTGAACGAGGAGGGCACGTGCTTATCGCATCCAGAGTCCCGTCCCAGTCTAGTGATAGCAAAGCTACTAATCCCAGCAATGCCCACCCCTTATTGCTCACTGTTGCAGTGCACGGCCTTCCAGACTTGGAGGCGGTGCCAGAGTAAAGAGCAGCGATCCACCCGGTACACCCCCATGTTGCCCCTCGTGGGGTTACCACATGGCGACCCCCAAGTTGTATTCATGAGCGAGCAATTGGCTTGTTGGTCAGACACAGGGTTGGACAATGTTGGAGATTGCTACCTGGACAAAGTCCTGCTCCCGTTTGAAGAGCTGATCGAGGAATGTGGACTTCCCCAGGTCAGTTCTTACAACATGAGGCCTTGACACGCACGTTTGCGCAGTTATGGAACAGAGGGAGGGAAGAACCGGAGACACACCTGGTACTACATGCCTTATTTACCCTTGGTACAGCAGGGCATCTAGTGAAATGGTTATATGCTACGCTGCAAGCAACGGCCGTGGGTCCCCTGAGTGGGTTAAGGGCAAAGTGGGACAGAGTTGGGGGCAGAGAACTTACAGATTCAGAATGGCGCAGGGGTCTTGCACTATCCCAAAAAGATTTCTCGCAATACATGTTTAAAATACATACAATTCAATTACACACACATGTCCTACATGACACCTCACCACCTTAATGTGACTTATGGGGGGAAAGTCCGACAATACCCCAGATGCATGATGCATTCAGATGCAGACTTTGGCCATATGACTTGGGATTGCCGAGGCCTATGTCCCTTGTGGGAGGCTGTCCTAGGCAAGCTTAAGGTGGCGTTGGGCAGGGTGCTGGCCCCCACAGTGCATACTTGTTTGCTGGGTCTCTTCCCTAGGCCGCCAAAGCGCAAAGTTGGGAATAGGCTGATAGATATCGCACTGGGCCTCGCTAAGCGCAGAATAGCGATGGAATGGAAGTCTCCGAGGGGGCCTCAGTTCGAGATTTGGAATGGGGACGTCATCAGGTGGGCTGGGGCAGAAGGTTGAGCGCTCAGCTGGGAAGAGTCCAAGGGACTGCGGAAGCACCCAATAGCTGAACAATGGAATGAGGTGCTGGCAGTATGGGAGATACCTGCGGATACAGATAGCGAGGAGGCAGAGCCGGGATGGGGGGGCCTGTCCTGGGGGTGCTCGGCGTGGCAGTCCGGCGCAGTCCCCAGAGGGCCCTGAGAGTTGACCCGAGTGATAGACGATCATGAGTCCTTGCCAGTTAGAGATCTGTCGATCAGGTGAGGGAGACATAGCGGTAATGGGGAGCCCTTCCCCCCTCTTCAGCTTCACTAGCGTTCTTTTCGCACTGTGACGCCCCCCTCAGGTGGTACTGTCAAATATTATTCACCCCACTCCTCTGCACAGGGTTTTATTTTCTTTCTCATTTTGTTTCCCTTTTTGTTATAGGGTTTGTATTCAATAAATAGAGTATCTCTTAAACGATTACGAATGGTACGCGTCAATACTGGACCGATGTTGGAAAACACCCATTTATACGTTGTCGTAAACAGATATCAGTGAAGCAAGTACTAGATAATATGGTCATTACTCGAAGATGTTAGTAATTCCTTGGACCACTATTAATAAGTCTATTACGCGGTGCGACGGCTTTTAGGTGATGAGGTTTTCTGCTGCTAGGAAACAACTGCAATGGAAACTGTCATTGTTGCCTGTGGATCAATGTCTGTAACAATTTATGATACAATTTAAACGTCATTTCATTTAATGTTCATATCCACCTGTCTTCCTTTCTGTACCTATGTGACGAACTATACCAAATACCAATAAAAATATGTTTTAAAAAACCAAACTAATAATGCATTTTAATTATGGTCCAATCATGCCTGATCTGCTTAAATACAAATCATGTCCTTGAAAATAAGCTCCCAGGGGCTTTTCATCAGCACTATTTTTGAATAAATACATTTTCCACTTAGTGCTGCATCTAATTGCTCAAATAGTGTGTTAATAGCCATTGCCTGTACCTCAGTGAAACCCATTTCCAGACCTTTTATTTTCCATTAGCATGTTAAGCCTTTTAGCCACCTCTGCGTTACAAGTGTAGACACGTTAATGAGGCACATTATCAGTTTAGTCCTTTGGGAGTGAATCAGTTACTCCTGTTAAATCAGGCAGTATATACTTTATGAGTGACTGAATGATTTCGTGCATGCATACATTAAAGAACTCTGGAGTTTTACAACCTATTATTTTATGAGAAGATGGGACTGTAAAACTAAGTGCCTCTGCAGAGCAGTCACTGTGTAATGCTGTACCATTAAACCACTGCCCCGAAGACTACAATACTCCAATGTCATCACATCCCACATCCCACATTTCTTCGCAACGCAAACAGCGTATGCGGTAAGACCAAATACCATTTAACTCACTTCTGTTTTGATCACAACAGAAAACAAAAGTGTCAAAGTAATTGAAAAGTAGAAGCGTGCACAATGTTATCCCCACCTGTGGAATTATGTAAGTTTTGACTATCCTGCACTTTGTGAAATTGCATTTATTTGTTGAAAATGCCAATTTCACAAATGTTTACTGCATACACATTTTTGTGGGCTCAGCCTCCCACCAGTGGAATCTGTGGTCAAAATGGCATGCACTATTTTTTTATTAATTTCTTTTAGCATTTTATTTTGTCTTTAATGATTTCTGTGGTGAAGGATCTGTGCATTTTGAAGCTGGACCCAATCACTGTTATGGTCTGGCTTGTCAGCGCTCCTCTCGCTGGGATCCAGGAGAGAAGCTTTTGCCCCACCCGAATGTTGGCAGCCAGGAGTATATGTTTTGATTGGGCAGAAGCTGTGTGCTTCCACAAAAAATTGCTTGCTCTGCATACGCTTTATCTATTTATCCAGCTGCCTGAACTTGAACTTTCAGGGGCACACACATGCCACTGTATGCTGATAAAGTGTCTAAGATAACTAAACAATGTATGGTGTTTTTCTCTGGCAGTAGCACAGATGGGAGAAGGGCAGTCCTTAAACATACATGAATGTTTAGGTCTGCATTGCCAATGCAACTGTCATCTGACCTTTTAAAATACACCAATATTATTCTGCAGTTCTTTAGCTTCCACACAAATACATATCCAGTCCCATGCTACTTACTTGTAAAGCTTCACTTTACCGTACTGCATTCCTTTAAAGCCAGACCTATTGACATTGCCAATGTTTGTTTGATTTGATTAAGGAACGAATTTGTATAAAAACTAAAACTAATATGCAGCATTGAGAATAATCAGTGAATCTTATCACAAAAAAACTGCATTATTTATCCAATTCATTCTACTAGTTCATATTAACACAAAAGTCAATATTTAATTAAATTAGTAAGTAAATAGATATATATATTATCATGAACCACAGAGAGAAAAGATTTACTTCATGTCCCCAACCATTTAATTTCCCCACAAGAAATATGTCTCATGATTATCCAAATCTCTAGAGGTCGGACTTGCTAAACTCCCCCATCATGTTATCCAGAGCCATTGGCTTCCTGACTACCATAGAGGAAAGGATTTGTCTAGAAACATTGGTAGACTGGGCCTGTAGCACCTTATTTCTGCTAGACTCACATGCACTCCTCAAACGGCCATGAGGCTGTGGGGCCTGGGGATTGCAGGTAGAGAGTGCAACCTGCCTTGAAGAACAAGGAGTGCTGCTTAGAAAGATCTCAGGCCAAATAGATTACCAGGAGCCCAGAAAGAGAAGCAGGCTTGGTTCTACGTATTCACTGGAGGGAGGCAGTTGGATTGTGGAGCTGGCAAGAGAGACCTCAAAAATCAGTCTGATGGGTATGAGGGCATACCCTGCGGTCTTGCTCATGAGAAGGGAGCAGTGAAAAATCATAGCCTAACACTGGCAAAATTTAGAGACCACAAGGTCTGGAAGTAATCTGACTGATCTTTTCACCAGGAGCAAAATGTAAACAAGAAAATCATAACCTGACAAGGCTGCATTTTGTTGTCCTGTTTCTAGCAGGATGCCTAGCGGGTCCCCAAGGCTGTTGGCCCAAGAAAAGCATAAAAGTGGCAAGCAAGCTTTGATCACATGTGGCGCTTCCTTTCACTTCTGTCCAATTCACTCCTGAGGGAGACCAAAGCGTTGGAAGTAGTGAACTTAGGGCCTCATTCATGAGGCCCTTGCATCACATTTGCGCTGCCAGAATGTCCCTTTTTGACGTTTTGGTGGAGCAATGTGCCACGGCATATTTATAAGGCCACGTAAAGTCACTTTACGTGGCTTTTCATGGCCTTATAAATATGTGCCCCTTTCACGCAGAAAACTGAGTGAAAGGGGCGTTCCATGGGTGTTGCTGTAGGTGTTCCCATGCAACACCCGTGAGAAAACGTAAACCTGGGAATATGTCAGAACCTAACGCTACCCCAGGAGTGGTGTTAGGGAGGCGCAACGAGGAGAAATGTTTTTATTTCTCCTCGCACTTACCTTTTTCTATGTGTGCTGCATTCTGCCTCTTGTGATTGATTTTGTGCAGGAAGAGGTACCTTCTTACACAAAATCAAGCAGCCCCGCAACGCAGGCACCCTTGCATCATGGTGCAAGGGTGCCTGCATTGGCGCATGTCAGCCCATTGTGCGCCGGCACTGGGGAAAAGGACAGGAATGCGCCCTATCACCTAGATACGGTGCATTCCTGCCCTTTTGTTTTGACGTAGGGCAGTGCAACAAGATTCCTTGCGGTGCTGCCCTACGTCAAAATCTCATAAATGAGGCCCTTTACTTGGCCCTGGGAGCCCCGAGGTCTGCTTAGGGTTGTCACCTGGCCGGTTTGAAACTGCCATGACCGGTTTTTTATTGTCTCTGTGGACACAAAAATTGTGAAAATCTCCTAAAACCGGTATTTTTTTCCCTTCATGAGTACATACTTTAAACAGCAAATGTAAGAAGAAAACACTTACAAATGTGCTTTATAGCTGCTTTAATGACCCCTATATTATAATTAAAGTAAACATAGACAGACAGGCCAAACGATTTCAAACATAGTTCTACTTAAGAATCACGTCCTGGCCTTTGCAGAATAATAAACTGTTAACAGATGGCCGGTATTTTTCTCTAGGAAAGAGGGTAACCCATGGCCAACTAGAAGTGGCCAGTGAGGTAGGGAACTCTCATGGCCTGAAACTTCTGTGCAGTGCTCATGTGTGAGGAGAAGGGGTTAGGACAACAGCAGACACCGGCCCACAATCACCATGGGTAAGAGATGACAAACCAACCAGCTGGCTCCTCCTCTGGCACTCACCATTGTTCCGGTCACAAAGCTGAGCTACCCTGCTTGGCTGCACAGATTGGGCTGCCTTGCAGCCCAGCAATGGAGCATCCAGGTGCCCCAAACATGGAGCAGGGGCATCTGTGGCCATTAAAAATAAAATATAAATTGAGTGAAGGGGTGCTTCATTTTGGAAAAAAATGAAACAGCAAAAGTAAAAGATTTCTGCAACCACTGCATTAAAGGGTCTGCCACAGGAGGTAAGATGATCCTCTCATAAGGCTGAGGGGCCTTCAAAATTTGCATTTTTCTCTAGTTGTGCCCCAGGAGGGGAGGAGCACTGTTTGTTGCAGGAGTTTTTATGGGGTCACATAGTAACAGCGATGAACCTCCAACTTACCCCAAGAAAGTCCATTTCATTTTTTATTTTTTTTTACAGAGTTTTATATAGCGCGAACTTGACCCGAAGGTATCGAGTATCAGAGCGCTTTACATAGCACCAGTTGCGTTACATGAGGACACATTCATTTTTTTTTTTTTTTGTTAGGCACGGGGAGATTAAGTGATTTGCCCAGAATCACAGGATGTTCAGCATCATTGCCGAGACTCAAACCCAGTTCCCCAGATTCAAGGTCGACTGCCCTAGCCGTTAGGCCAACTCCTCTCCCATTTTGTGTTGCCATCACAAAAAGAGTGACCCCTGTGCAGTTTTTATGTGATTTCAAGAATCTCTAGAGCTATGTATTTAGTATAAGGGCCTTATTACCAGTTTGGCAGTCCAACCTTCGTCGGACCGCCGTACTCCCACCCCCTCCCCCGCCAGCAGCCTACAGCGCTGGTGGTCCAAAGACCACCATTTTATGAGTTGACTATCCGGCCGGCGGTGTGAAGGCGTGGAACTTGCAGCGGTGGTGAGTATTTTTCACAAATATATCGATGTCTGTGTGTGCATTTCGCCTGCAGATGTGTTGGATGCAAACATATGCATGATATATGTGGGAAAAACCATATACCCATTATCGGGGTTCAGCCCATATGTTTGGCAATGGGTGTATGGTTCGAAACTGAAGATCACCACAAACAGGGTTGTAATCCTTGGGGTGAAGATCCTGCTGTTAAGGGGGGACCTGGAGAAAGGGATCCACGTCGTAATCTGCCTGGAAGAAGAAAGGGGTGAGTACGCACCCCAAATCCTTCATCATCGCCACCTTGAAGCAGGCGGTCGGACCGCCGCAGCCTGCTCATGGAACAGGCAACTCATAATACGGACAGTGGTGCAGCTCCCCTATGGCGGCTGCCTTTCCCCGACCGCGAATCTGGCGGTCAACGGTCTGCTGGCGGTCTCATCGGTCCAGTGGCAGTATTCCCAAAGTCAATCCGCCCAACTCGTAATACGGCAGTCAGACCACCAAGCTTACCGCGCTCAGACCACTACCAATTATACGGTGGTCCATGGGACCGCCGAACTCGAAACAAGGCCCTAAATCTTCTGTTGTGAATGGAAATTTCTACTAGGATTGTGTTTATTTTGAAGTCAGGTTAAAGGTAGAAGAAAGGTTCATGCCTTGCATTATATTGAGAGTACACAACTTTATTGGCATGACTATTGTTCATAGTATCTTACTGCATATACTGATAAATGTTCACGACTATGTCAGACAGTTAAGAGTGTATAAAGCAAAGCAGCAGCTGTGGATTGTCCAGGGCATAGGGTGACCAAAGATGTGACAATTTTAAAACATTCCATGACATTGTGTCCTCAGAGTTCTTCCGTGGTAACACATCAGGGTTTGGTAGATTGCGAGTTACTGTGAGAACCATTGCTGAGGTTGGAGATAATCTGTGGTAGATTTCTGATGCTGGTACAGTTAAGGAAGCAATTCTGCTGCGTCAACCAGGATAACAAATATTTGTATGGCTTTTCATATGGTAATCAAACTAGTTATTTCCGCCTGAGAAATGGTAGAACACGAATACCCTACACTTTCTGCCATACATACCTGAAAAGAGTATCAAAAAATGTTACCCACCTGTTCACTTTATATGCTTGACTCTATTCAAAGATATACTATTGTGAAACCAGCACATTTAAGTTATTTAATGATAGGGATAAGTATCCACATTTGTATTTCCTTATCAAACATTTGCTCTTATCAATTAAAGTATAGAACAACTTAATTTTTACTCTGTCTTTTATCCTGAGATGTAACTATATTCTATGTACTATGTGGTGTCTAGTTTTTGTATCATGTAATATGTGGTCCACCTTTCTTCACAACTATTAGATGTAGAACAGAAAAAGTTAATCAACACTGAGACTTACTGGCAGCTGATGCACTTCCAAATACAGATATGTTTGCAGCCTGCAGGTACCTTTTCTCACAGCAGCAGTAGCTGAAGTAGGCCTCTATCCATTATGTTGAACCCGTTAGTAACCAGTATTGAACATAGATTCACAGCTGGTAGTTTTGTTTAAAATGCTTTTATGGAAGGTTCTAAAAGTAGCTCCCCATGTTGCAGATTACATTTTTTGCGACTCAAGCAACTACTTAATATCAGTTTTTTCACTCATTGTTTCCACAAATTACTGGAGTTGATTTGCCCTCCTAGGCACGGATATGTCTTTTCTCAAATTCCAATTAATTATTTAATGTACGCAGAAACTGATGGACAGCACAAATGTTTCTTTTAGAGGAACCATGTACTAGTCTAAAAGAATGGGTGACTGCACACTGTCCTTTCTGCTCCACCGGGTCTTGAAGAACGGAGGTACTACTCTTTGGGAGAGAGACCTCCTTCTGGAATGCGGCCTGGTGGCCGGCAGAGTTGGGCAACCTTCCAAAGCCCGTGCAGAAGGCAAAAAACCTGGGAGTCTTGTTTGACACGAAACTGTGTTTTTCTGCTCAAATTAATGCAGTAATGTCAGGAGGCTTTTTCATGCTACGTGTACTCCAAAAAGTCCTCCCATACATTCCCTTTGACCTGCAAAAGACGGTGATGATGGCCCTCATCACATCCAAAATGGACTATTGCAACTCCCTTTATCTAGGGGCTTCCAAATATCTGCTAAAAAAATTGCAGTCTCTTCAGAATGCTGTAGCACGGACACTTCTGAAAATTCCTAAATTCAAACCTGTATCCCATTTATTGCATGATCTACACTGGCTGCCTGTGGAGAAGAGGGTGTCTTTTAAGGCACTGTGCCTTATGCACAAGGCGCTTTACACTACTGGCCCGTCTTATTTTCAAGAACGGTTCACCTGGTACATGCCCAGCAGGAGTCTTAGATCCAGCTCTGCATTTATGGTTACGGTCCCAAGAGTTAAATGAGCCAACTGGGGTGGCAGAACGCTAGCCTATCAGGGGGGAAAACTATGGAACTCTCTCCCCCGGGCTCTTCGCGCACAGCCGGCACTGCAGGTTTTTAGGAAGCAGCTGAAGATTTGGCTGTTTCCACTGTAAATTAGTGAGATCACCTGTTTTTTTCTTCTCCTCCCCCCCCCCCCCCTTAAACCTATGACTCCTTCTTTCCGGCCTGAATCTGCTTAGCGCTAAGACACCCTCGGGTAATGCGCGCTTTATAAAATCATTTCATTCATTCATTCAAGATAACATGCCACCCTTCCAATCTCATTTGCATCCAGGTTGCTGAATCAAAAGACTGGATTTGTTCCCAGTTTTTTACATTGCCTATAGGCAATGTCAATTGCAGAGCAATTCATAAATAATTATTGTAATCGGATTCCAGATTATGCTGTTCTACATGAAGTTTCTTTAAAAATATGTAAATCACCCCACAATTTTTCTTCCTGCACTGCAAAATGCTGGAGTGCGGACTATGTGGTCAGGGCAGTGTTGGTGAGTGAGCATCATAGCGATTACTATGGCATATGTTTTAATAGTCATTTGTGGAGTGGCAGAGGAGGAACCCCATCTATGCTTTGATATGTGTGTGTGTGGGTAAGGTGGGTATATGACTCTTGGGTATACGGTCCTTGAAAGGGGACGGGTCAACCCATTCAGCAGTGTTGCATACCCATTTTAGCAAAAGTTGTATGGCAAGTCACACTGTGAGTCTGATGTGAAGTCCTTGAAGGAAGAGCGATACAGGAATATAGTTCAGTTTGTCTCATATGTCTTCCAAATTAAGCGTTGTTGGACCTGACATCCTTGGTGTGGTTCCCCCAACTATTCGCTTTCAATCCTCCTGTTTTTGCTGACTTCGCTTTTGCTGGCTTTAGGACTCTGCACACTTTACCACTGCTAACCAGTGTTAGAGTACGTGTGCTCTCTTCTTAAACATGGTAAAATTGGATTACACCCAATTGGCATATTTAATGTCCATGTAAGTCCCTAGTAAAGTGCTTTTACATGTACCTAGGGCCTGTAAATTAAATGCTACTAGTGGGCCTGCATCACCTATAGTGCTGCCCACTTAAGTAGCCCTTTAATTATGTCCCAGGCCTGACATTTGCAGCCTATGTGCGCGGTTTTAAACTGCTATTTCTACCTTGCAAGATATACCTCCTGCCAGGCCCAAACCTCCATTTTTAATACACATAAGTCACCCATAGGGTAGGCCTTACACAGCCCAAAGGACAGTGTGCAGTGTATTTAGAAAGTTTGACATGTACATGTAAGTTTTACATTTCCTGGTAATGTAAAACTCGTTTTTCACTACTATGAAGCCTACATCTGCCACAGGATAATATTGGGTTCCCTTATTACATTTAATAAGTGGTAACTTTCAGTTGGGGGAAGATAGGAATTTTGAGTTTGGTGTCTATGGAATTGTAACTTAAAATTCTTTTTAATGGTAAAGTTGGATTTTTAGGTCACATTTCTGAAAAGGCCACTTTTAGAAAGTTGTCATTCTCTTGTCCTAACCATTTGGTGTCTGCAGTCTTTATACTAGGTCACATGACTAGGTGTAGCTGGTAGTTGGTCTTGATGTATTGCTCCCAGACAGTAAAACAAAGGGGAAGAGGTGTTGACAGGATGGGCCATCTCTGACTTGATGAAGGGGGGGGAGCTCTTACTTACCACACTTGCACATCACAAAGGCCTGAGACGCTCGGGCCAGGACAATGAGGCAGGAAATTCCAGGCACCTCTGGGTGTGGAAGCTTTTAGAAACGTCCACATCAAAGTGGGCACCAGGTATAAATATTGGACCCTCAGACCCAACTCTTCAGTACACCTCTGGACCTTTTTTTAATACATTTTTTTATTTTGGTTTTTTTGCAGCAGATAAGTCAATTCATTGACAAAATAAATCACTTGCCACCATAAAGACTGGAGAGTAAATTCACACTGTTATATATATATATATATATATATATATACATATATAAAAACTCTATTCATAAAAGTGCAGTCTAAAGTGCAAACAGTATAGTTCAGAAATAATAAATTGCAGTATATTAATTAAAACATCACAACAAAATATACCTCTTACCTATATAGAAATTGATGAATAAATTCAGAATATAATTAGTCAGTTTATATATTCAGATTCATCACGTAATAAATTAACCTACTAAAAATTAGAGTGCTAAGAATTAATTCCGACACCTATTTCATAATAGTTCAATTTAAAGTGCGGATACTATTTTGTATAAGCACACTAGAGTGCAATGCATTAATTAAGAATCATAGTAATCACGCAAATATGTGACAAATTCCACCCCGATCCGCTCTTGCTAAAAATAATTGTGTACCTGCATTACTAACTTCTAGAATACATGAATTCATTAATACATTATCTCATTTAATAATAAACGGCTTGGCATACTTCCAGAATTTAATAAACCTTCTTCCCTTCCCTATCAGCTTTGCACACAAATAATCTTTGGAGTATGCATTGTTTATTTTCTCCACCCATGACTGCAATTTAGGTGGTTCATCCGAATTCCAAAGAGCAGTTATTATTGATTGCACCAATAGCATTGCATGCCAGAGCTGGTTGGATTTCTAAATGCTTAGAACAACCCAGTAAAATTGCATTAAATTCTACTGTATATTCCGTCCCCAGAAAAACCCACATACACCTCAGAATCCCTTTCCAAAATGCCTTGACAATATCGGATTCCAAAATGCGTGATTCCAATTGCCAGATTCCGGGCATCTAGGGCTCTGACACATTAGAATTCCATTTATGTAAAGTTAGGGAGCATTGTATACCATCCTTTAAGCATAAAGTTGCATCTTCCAAAAGTTAGGACCCTGTAATACTTTAGAGCTAAAATATGAAGCTTCTAACCACTGCTCTAAGGATAGAGTTCCCTTGTTATCTTTAATCCATTTACTTGGAATGGCTTGAAGCTGGTCCTTAAAATTACTCCCTTCTGAACACAGCCAGCTTGCCCATTGTCTCTCTTTTCTCTGCTCAATAGTACATCAAAATTGTACTTGAACTAATTCCCTAGTTGGTTTGATTTGCACCAAATGTCAGACTAGACATATTCCCTCACTGGAGCTAAACACTTTAATGATTCCCCACCATCCACTCTATCTGCTTGGTTAGGTTGAATTGACCAGCCCCTGCAAGAAACCATATTCTCGCCCCAGACGTGCTTGCCACAACCCCACTTGGGAGCTGTAGAGCCAGTTGTGGCCGGCATGGCTCAAGCATGGGGGGCGGGTGCGGTGAGGTCACGGGAGGGAGGTTAAGGTTGCGGGAGGGAGCATATTTAAAAAAAAAATAACTTACCTTTAGGCTGGGTCCCGCATCTCTGCTCCTGCTCTCCTGTCACCGACTCCAGGAACAGGAAGCAGGCAGCCAGGCTCCCACCCCTAGGCAAATCACAACGCAGCAAAGCAGCGTTGTGATTTGTCTGAGCGCCGTGACACAGCGCTCAGCCAGGGGCTGGAGGGGTGGGCATGTTCTCCATGCAGGCTGTAATGTAGCCTGCATGGAAAACGGGGAAAGTGCACATGACTGGTTTGGTCCGCCCGGAATAAGGGTGCCAATTGCCGGAAAACCTTCTGTTGCTTAGAAATTTTGTACGACATGACAGGGAAAACCTGCAATTCAAACCCATCTCTAATTTTAATGATCCTTTGTTTTATTGCACCATTAAGCATCTTCTCATGCACGCTGTAATACCCAAAGTTCACCAATATCGTACAAGGACTGGAACTATTCACATACTTGAGAAAAGGCGCTCGATGTGCACATGTTATGGTCAAGTCTTACGTATAGCCTCTCAAAATATGGGTGCAGATCAGATCATCCATAAAATCAATAACAGATCCAGCTTTCACATCCTCCCTTTCTGGTATACCCAGAAATCTGAGATTAGACCTTTTTGAATGATTTTCGTGATCCTACAATTGTGGTTTCACACAGCTGAGCATCTTTTGAGGGGTAGAGCTCATTTTTGATAGTTCATTCTGGATGTCCGCAAGATCTGATATTCTAGTTGTCATTGCTTCCAACTGTGCCTCGAAGGTCTCAATTTTCTTTTCAATTTCTGCCATCCTACACGGAATTTGAGGCAGAGTTTTTGGCTAGTTTTAACTTCTGAATTTTTAGCCAAAATAATCAATAATAAAGATTAAATCTTTGTGTCCACCGAACGATTCTCTTTGCTCTCCTTAATCGGTTGAAATACCTTGAAAGTGGCACTGTATTCTGATACCATCATAGAATCAGGTTGATATACTAAACTTCCCATGATTAGAAGTACTATGTCCGAACCTTGATCCTCCAGCTTGAAGATTGGCTGAACCCCCCCCGCTGCACTCTTACTCTTTTCAGTTGCACTGTCCTCACTAGCATTACTGGAGTGGCCAGATGACTTGGCATTTGTGGCTGCTTTACCTGCCACTGCTTGGTTTTGCTGCGGAAAGACTTAGGGGCATATTTATGAACCCCTTGCGCTGCCAAAGCGTCACTTTTTGTGACGATCTGGCGGTGCTTTCCTTGAAATTATATCTATGTGGCCATGCAAAGCCACTTTGCGTGGCTTTGACTGGCCTCATAGATCTGGAATAAGGCAAGGCAGCGCAAATCATGGTGTTCCCTTACTCTGCGCTCGGGAGGCATTCAATGCAACACCTATGAATTTTGACGTTTCCCCAGATTTCTAAAACAATGTAAACTTGGTGATGCACCAAAACCTTATAACTCCCAAAGATAAATACGGTGCATTCCTGCCCGTTCACTTTGATGTAGGGCAGCACAGCAAGGTGATTTGTTGTGATGTTATACGCCAAAACCCCATAAATATGCCCCTAAATTTACTATTGTTGCAGGAGAAGTGATAATATCCTCATTCCCCTGTGGGTAGTCAGACATTTTAGTTCCATTATGCAAGGAGCCTATCCCACCTGAAGAGACCCTGGAGTCCATATTGTGATCCTTATCCTGGTTCACAATCACATCTGCCTCTTCCTTACTCCCCAGCCGGTCTATTGGGGAGATGCGGTCCCAACTTTGGTTCTTTAGGTAAGACCTCAGGGGCTTTTCTATATCTTGCAGCTTCTCATTACTTGCTTGGTCACCAAAATTCTCAATGGGCTCTGGCATTAAGGGGCCGATTCCGATTCAGGCCGGAAATCTGCCTGACCGAGCCGGACCCGGAGAGATTTCCGACCGAATCGGACCCTAGCAGTCCGACCGAACGAGTACGATGCGCACGTATGCTATCGGACTCGATTCGGTCGGACTCCCATTGAAGTCAATGGGAGCCAGTCGTACGACGCGTGACACGGGCTCCCATTGACTCAATGGGCACGACGCGAACAAGGGCGCCCCTACAGCGTGTTCGCGTCGATGCGGGTCGCACCGTGCATGCACGTGTAGGGGGACCCATGGGTCCCCCTGTGTGCGACTTCGCACGACTACGCTTCCAGGGGGGTCCGACACGGACCCCCAAAGTGCGGCTCCGACAGCTCCTTGGAGCCGGACTGCGCGAGTCGGTCGGAGCGGTCGAGGTGCGCATCGTACTTACCCGGCCGGGGAACGTCTCCATTGCGCGGTGCGCGTCGTCCCCGTGCGAGTCGGTCGGAGCGGTCGGGTCCTGCGAACGAGTCGGTCGGGGATTTCGCGACCGCACGCATCGTACTCGCTCGTTCGGACGCACGTACGACTCGGTCGGGAAATAGGGCTCCGAATCGGATCCGGTTAAGCCGAATCCGATTCGGTGCCCTACCGGCCGAGATCGGAATCGGCCCCTAAGTCTTTGCTAATCAGGGTGATTTTGGAGGGTTCTGTGGAAGAGGAAGCACTTGTGTCTACAAATGGTCCCAAATGATTGGGGCCGTCTTCAACTTCAGAACTGCTTTCCCCTTTTGCTTTGAAGGGTTTGTTTAACTGTTGGTGGAGCTATAAATAATTCCTCTTTCAGATGCTAGGCCCCTTGTTTTCTTTGGTATGGCACTCCAAACGTTTCCACGTAGAACTCTCTAAATTAGTGCTTAATTTATGTTTCGGCATGCTCAGGCATTAGAGGACATTAATGATAGTGCAAAAGCAGAATAAAGGGAGCCCGCCTTGCCTTACCAGGGTTACTCCAACCGCATCTCCTAGTTTCCTATGAAAGTGTCGCTGTTCTCCCCAGGCGTACAGGGAAGGTGCTTCTAGCACTGGTCAGGGTCCCTTTTCCTTTCCTCATTTCAAAATCAAGTTTACTGTGGCTAACTTTGTACAAAAACGGTGGAAGAAAAACCAAGCACATCCCTCTCTCTTTCTCTCTCTGTCTCTCTCTCTCTCTCTGTTATATGATCCTGCATCTGCTAGCTCTATACACAGGCAATGGTATCTGTTGCCCATAGGACCTGTCCACTCACTAGGAGCTGTTTATGCTGTAGCAAGGTGTGTGTTTGCCCACCAAATGCTTGGCAAACCATAGCCAGCTCCAACGCGAGCTACGATGTTGCAGAGGGAGGGTACATGGCCTTGTCTGAGGCATGTGTAAGTCCACATGTCCGCACATCCCAGCTTACCTCAGTACACCTCTGGGCCTGTGGAAGACTGCTGCCCTGCTGCCTGAGTGAGACGGACTAGACCTGCATCTTGAACCCAGGACTACAAGAGTTACTCTAAAGGATAGTTGGCAGAGCCTCGGTGACTGAAAAGGCTCCAACCACCTTGAACTCAGCACCTGGAGTGAGTTCTACTCCCCACTTGGTGCCACAGCGGTCCTGGACCCTTGGAAGTGGGCCTGAAAGTGATCTGACAGTTAAGTTGTGGTCCTGCTAGCAGAATGGACGCAGTGCGGTGCATCACCTTACAGCAGCATCACAATCACCGCATTCCCAACGCAGGACCTCGCATCGCAGTCTGAAACCTCCTCTGAACTGCCAATGCATGACTCAGCCTCGATGAACTTGGTCTCTGTATCCAGCCCACACTACATCAATGTCGGACTGAACTTGTGACTTTGTCCCGGTACAGCCCGACCAGATAACTGCAAATGGCTCTATGCACTTCTAAGCACTGTTTTCACTTAAATCTTTAAAATTGCATATGTACGGTCCATCTAATTCGATTTTTGTTGTTTTGGTCTCAAATGATTTATTAAATTTCACTCTATTTGTCTAAATTGGTGTGTGATTTTTCTTGTGTTGTGTTTTCACTTTATTACTGTTTGAGTGATGCAGAAATGTTTTACACATTGCCTCTCAGAAAAACCTAATTGCTCTGGTGCCAAAATTCAAGAGGTTTAAGCACGGGTTAATTTGTAGTTTGCTTGTGTTTCACCCAAAATTGTGGTTGCTGCTCGAGTACGGTTTCATCCCCTACCAACCAGTAACACAACTTCCTACAAGTGTGAGATATTTTCATTATTGCATCACCTTGGGATGAGTCAGGCCTTCACAAACTTCCTAAAGTGTGCTACATTTCAGATTACAGTTAGCAAGCATATTATCTGCCATGAACGTTATGTCTTGAATATAATTTATAAAAATATCATCCATTAGGTGTAGATTTTCTGATGTTACCACCCTGTATAGCTGGTTTGCATAATGAATTCGCAGCATAGTGAGAAAGATGATTTCCTGAAGCTTTTACAAGAATCATATATGTGGAAAAATCTGTCTTAGTGTTTGAATTGTGTAGAAAGCAATTGATTTACATGAGTATCCAGGCATCAATTTCAGTTCATATTCACCTCTAGATTTCTCACTTCTGTTGATGTTGTTTGTAGTGTTCCAAGTTCCTAGGGCCAGATTGATTTGGAATGGTAGGTATTCCTTTCTCTGCATGTCAAGATCTCAATTTTGAATAATTTAAGTTTGAGGTGGTTAGTCTGCAATGCACCGTCCATTGGTTGGTGACTTAGAGACATCAATCTAGTGCTGATCTGTCTAGATTCTGTTTTGTGTTGTTTTTTTATAGTCTGAGTGTCATCTGAATAATTGCAGCATGTCAAGTTAAAAGATTTGATCAGATCTGGTAAAGACTTTAGGTAGACTGTGAAAAGTAGAGGGTCAATGATTGCTCTTTGTGTTGCTCCTGTCTTTGAAGAAAGGTGGTGAAGTTAGAAATGGGATTCAGATGATTCTTGATATGTCAGATTGGTAGGAGGAGATTGAATTCAGGGTGAATCCATTTATGCCAAATTCTTACAGTTTCTCTAGATGAAAATGGAGGTCAAATGTGATGACAGAACTGATAGAAGATGTACAGCAATATAATTTCTGTCAACAGTTGTCTTCAGGTCATGATTGGTGGATAACAGAGAAATACAGTGCCTCTTCCTCTGAGGAAGCCAGTTTTTTTGGTCAAAGAGTAGGTTGATTTCATCAAGGAAATAGAAGATTTGGATACATACTGTTCTTTCTGATTTTCCAAATAAAAGCCAATTCGAGATCAGTCTATAACTGGCACGTCTGCTCGGTTGTTTGTTGGATACTTTGAATACTGGTGGAAACATTCCAGCATTTAGGCTGTTGTTGACAATGTTCATATCTTGAGTAGGAAATTCAGAAAGAGCTGAGGAGCAGAGACCTGTAGAGTAGCCCACAGGTCTACTATCCTTAACAAGCTCACGGAATTCTGAGGCTCTATGATGCCTGAAAGAGGCATGTGTGAGGTGCCTTTTTGATTGGTCTGGTCCTCTTTTTCTTGACTTCAACCAGTCATGACTTTGCTGTCTTGTTGGTGAGATGGCATTCTAGTATCTTAGCTTTCAGCACAAAATGATCTTCAATTGAGTTACAGTGACTGAAGAACCTTAGCAGTTAGGTGTCGGAGGGAAGAGGGAGTGAGGCAAGGTGTCGGAGGGAAGATGGCGGATGGTTTCCACGTCTGAGGATGCCTCTCCCTGAAACTTCCCTGGAGTAACCGCTGATCCCTATCTCCTGCCCCCCCCCCTCTTCATGCGGAATTTGTCGGCAAGGGCAGTAGGAGTACGGAGCAGGCAACATACCTCTGATGTGCCGGTTTGAGCGGCTGCGGGATCTGATATTCGCTGGACGCCTGCACGCTGGTGTGCGGTCCGGGTGCCGATTTTGGCAGCGGTGAGCTTGTCCACGCTAATGGTCAGGCGGGAGCCGGCGCTGGGACTGGCGGTAGATCAGGAAATGAGCATGGCCCCGCAACGCACCAGTAAGGGATGTGGCCGCATGGAGGTCGCCCCCGGAGCCAGTAACGGAGATGATGGAGGAAACTGTAGCAGCAGCAGAGTCGGGGCTACGGGCTCACCGCGGATCTTGGAGGCTGTACCTGGCACAGGCTCAGACTCATGTACACAAATAGGTAAACCGATTCTACGGTTCCTGCGCTCAGGCAGAGCAGCAGGCGTATTACAGGCCTGTGGGTCAGAGGAATCCATCCCTGGTTTTGTGATGGCTGAGATGCTGAATGCAGCAGTTGAGGCAGGCTGGGAAAGCGAGGAAAGAAACGTTGAGTTACCATCACCTCTAACTTTTGATCCTGGCACTGAGTACAAAGATATATGTGAGACTTTTGGAGAAAGAGAAATGGTGAATAGAACACAGGACAGTGTGGCTAAGACCACGATGAGCCAAGTAGACGGAGTCGAAGATAATGGTGCAACTAAGGAGAATCACTGTGAATTTGATACCTTTGAGGAACATGATGAAAACGTGAGTCACCTGCGGGAGGTGCTGCAGGCCCTGCAGCAGGCGGGCCTGACCATCAAGGCTAGCAAATGCCAGATCGGACAGGGATCCGTAGTCTACCTGGGACACCTGGTGGGCGGGGGTAAGGTGCAGCCCCTACAGGCCAAGATCGAAACCATCCTTGCCTGGGAGCCCCCCAAGACCCAGACGGAGGTCAGGGCTTTCCTGGGCCTCACTGGATATTACCGCCGATTTGTCAAGGGGTATGGCTGTATTGTGGCCCCCTTGATGGAGCTAACCTCCAAGAAACAACCGAGGAAAGTGATTTGGACCGAAGCTTGTCAGAAAGCTTTTGATTCCCTCAAGCAGGCTGTGTGCACTGCTCCGGTGCTCAGGGCTCCGGACTTCGCTAAGGAATTTATTGTGCAAATGGACGCCTCTGAACATGGCATTGGGGCGGTGCTCTCGCAACTCAACGAGGAGGGCCTAGACCAGCCAGTGGCCTTCATATCCAGGAGGCTACTCCCCCGGGAACAACGGTGGAGTACAATAGAAAGAGAAGCTTTCGCGGTGGTCTGGGCTCTGAAGAAGCTGAGGCCATACCTCTTTGGTTCCCACTTCCTAATTCAGACCGACCACCGGCCCCTCCGCTGGCTCATGCAAATGAGGGGAGAAAACCCTAAATTGTTGAGATGGTCCATTTCCCTCCAGGGTATGGACTTCAGGGTGGAACACCGACCCGGAGTAGACCACGCCAATGCTGACGGTCTCTCTAGGTTTTTCCGCCTTAGTGACGAGAACTCCCTAGAGGTTGGGTAGCTCTCCCCACTTTCGGCTGGGGGGGACGCGTGTTAGACCTGCCAGCCCTGGGGTGGTCTTCCCCTACATTTTTTCCCTTTTTGTGCCTCTTATCTGACCGCCCTTTTTGTTGGACATAGGACTCTGGGCACCTTACCGCTGCTAAACAGTGCTGAAGTGCAGGTGTTCTCTCCTAAAAACATGGTTGCCACAGGCCCCTGCTACTGCGGTGAGGCCACTGTCCTGTCTTCGCGCCAGTAGTTGGAATAGGCTGGGACTGGATGTTACTGTAGCCCTTACGACCCCGCCTCTTGTCACCGTAGACAGACAGGACAGAGGGGACAGGGAACACCATAGAGCCCTAGATTCTTCCAGAACCTTCCAACCCCCCAGGCTGCCGCCAGAACTTGCTGCCTTTTCTTTTGTCACATGACTTGAGGGTATAAGAGGGGGGTTGCTGGCCACACATCTTTGTTACACGACTGGACTAGCCTAACCCGCTGCAGGAGTGGAGACTGTAGTGCCCAGGGGATTGCTACACTGCTGAGGCTGACTGCTCCCAGGATCTGCTCCCCCAAGCTAGCTGAGTTGCCCTGCCGGCCTGCTGATCTTGCCCTGTCAGAGGGGACCCAGGACTAATAGCCCCAGAGTGTCTCCCCAGGGGGAGGGTCCCACCCCTATGGCCACGAGGTTTCCCCTGGACAGCCAGGACATCACGGACTGTCCCCCTGCGGCGTGGTACTCCTCAACATCACCGCCGCTGCCCGGGGAATCCTGACGGGACAGCATAGCGCTGTGCAAGGAAGGAAGCGCTGTGCCCAGAACTCACCGCTGCCCCCCCCTTCTCGGGAGCTGAGACCTACCCGTGGCCTTCGGTGGCACCCTCTGCCTGCGGGACTCCAGGCTGCCCTCCGCTGTGGGTGCGACTGCTGGGCTGACGGGGGTGCCCCAGGATCACCACCGCGAGCCTGAGTCTTGGCCACTGGGACTACCGCAATAAATCACCGCTGCGACCCGGGAGCCCTGGGCGAGACTTCGACAACCTCCGGGGGAAGCCGCGCTGGGATTGGCTCCCGCGGCTGGGAGTTGCCCGGCAACCAGGAGGCTCGTCCGGAGGCCCGGCTGTGAAGGAATTCCTCCGGGGCGGCTGGGCTGATCATCTGCGCAGCCGCGAAGAGACCTCTGTTCTGGGGGAAGCTCCGTGAAGCCTCTAGCCGGCGCACGTCCCCAGGTAAGGGTAGCGTGTGCCTGGGGCGGGTTGCAGGCCATCGACGGAGGCTCGCCAGAGAGAGGGGAACGTTGCTACTGCCCACTGGGGACCGGCACGGGAAGATCCCTAGCAGTACCCCCTGGGGGCCGACCCAGCTGGCTCCTAGGGACTGGCTGGTGCCTGTGGAGTACGTCACCACTACCGGCTGCTGATTACTACTGGGCCCCCCCCTTTTGAGAACCTTTTTGTCGGGGGGGGCCTAAAAGACTGAACTGGCGAATCTGATGAGAAATGTCCCTTACCAAGGAGTCGCCGGTACTGCATCATTGTCTGAGTCAAGGAACTTATTGAGCGTGTATATTCCGTTGTGGTTATTTAGCCTGAGAAAAGGCATGATTATAAGTGCAGGTCGTTATGACAGATTTTTCTTGAGCTTGAGATAAAGAGACCTAAGTTTTTGCCTAAAACTGGAGTGGCGCTTCTTTTGTGTGTGCTTTACTGTGTCAGTGTGGATGTGTGCTGCACAATCACTTTACACATTGCCTCGTGCGTGCCTACCTGCCTCGCACCAAGCTACCTTGTCAGAATCGGTGGTCCCTACTTGGACTCGGATGCAGACTCGGGCCAACTGGAGACCCGGGTTCTAACACAGACATATATGCCATATGAGCAAAACAGCACAAGTACAGAGGCCAGAAATCAGCCTGATGGTGGAACCCCTGAAACAGCTGAGCAATCAGGCCTCATGGAACATCAGATTAAAGACATTATAACTCCTGGCGAATCTCTGGATATTGCGGTCAAAGTGAATTTAGAGGATACAGAGGAGTCTGAAATGGGTAGTTGTATGGAAAATGCACAGAATGACCAACAGGGCAGAGATGCAATTCAGCAAACTATCCAGATTAACCAGAACACCATGGTGGGAGAGCCCGGTACTAAAAAAATTAGCCCTCTAATGGGGGGCACAGGCACAAAAGCGAAAGGTCCGAAAGTGGCTAAAGCACCAAAAGCAACTAAAGGAGGCAAGGGCCGGGGTGGCGGTGTTAAACCTCAAGTTGCCTCTGCTGTGGGAAGGTTAAAGGACTCTGTGGTATACAGTGCAAAGCCTGGTATGGGGGCTGGAATTAGCCCTATACGGAAATGGGTGGCCTCAAAGGGCAATGTTAAAGCTATTATTTCGAGACTCTCTAATACTGGCAACGTGGAGGTTGTTGAAACGGCGGGAGTAGTAGCTGAAGCTGAACAATTAAACAACGCATCAAATAGTGGGGGTCTTATACCACAGACAGATGGCTCTGCTAGCTCTGGTAGCTTGGTTGAGGGCAGAGGCAGTATGAATGGGGATTCACAATGCTCTTAACACCCCACAGCTGCACACGCAACTCCGATAGCAGGACCGGTAATAACTTCAGCAACTTTGGAACCCTCACCAATCCTAACTCCTGTAGCTCCAGCTCCAGAGGGTCCTTCCTTATACGCAAAGCAGGCCAGTAGTTTCAGACCTGGATCTATATCTGGGATCACAGCGAATACCGAAAGGGGCTCTCAGTCGGCTGATTGTGAGGAACCATCATTGTCTATAATATTGCAGGCATTAACTAACCAGAGAGCGGAGGCTCAAGAATATTATCGACAAGCCAGGGCGGATAGTAGTGAGATAAAACAAGCACTAGGGAGGTCACTTCAAAGGTTGCCCAGCTTTCTTCAGAGGTTGTGGAACTGCAGGATCGTGTTGCAGCAGTGGAAGAGGCTAATACACACACTACGAATATAACTAAGACACAGGAGTCCCAAATCATGTTTATGCAGGCAAAAATTGAAGATCTAGAAAATTGCCAATGGCGCCAGAATTTAAGGATTTTTGGCATTCCAGAAGGGTCCGAAGGGTCCGACCCCCGGGCCTATATTGTTAGTCTGTTTCAAAAAGCATTTCCTGAACTGGAGGACTGGAATATGGATACACAAATACAGGGAGCGCATAGATTGCCTTTGATTATACAGCATGGGAAACAGACTAGGCCTAACTATTCAAGACCAATATTGGTGTTTTTGGGGAACTTTCTGCTGCGACAGGCAATCTATTTAAAGGCACGGCCAGCAACTCCGGTTAAGCTGGACAACATGTCTATAATCGCACGCTCGGGTTTGTGTAAACTCACAATGGATAAACGTTGGGGGATGCAGCAACTAATGGATCCCCTTAAAACAGTCTGTTCCCAAGTGTTTCTCCAAGAGCCGGCCCGTTTTAAGATTAGTAGAAATGGCCAATCACATTTTTTCTTTACCGAATCAGAGGCAAAAACTGCTCTAGCCAAGTGGCAATCGGATCCTAAAAAATGACTGCTGAAAGTAAAGATTGTACGGCATGGGCATAGAGATGAATTGAATATTTAAATGCTTATTAATGCTACTTGGCTATGCCTGTTCTGCCGGCTCTGTTACTCTTACTTTACTTTATTAGTGGTCTTTAAAATTGTACTCGCTTTCTTACATTGGCATATTTCACTGGGGCGGTGGAGGGGTAGGGATTGGGGGGGGTCAGGGAAGGGGGAGGCGCCTTCTTAAGCTGTCAGTGCGGACAGCAGAGGCAGGGGGCGATTCCTTCTGGTAGGCACTGGGTGGGGTTAAGAAGGGTGGATGGCAGGCAGAGAAGGGCAGTGGGCTGTCACCGGTCGACTTGGTGAAGGGGTCAGAAGGGAGGGGGTGGCTGGGTAGGGAAGGGGTGTTAAATAGCCATGTTTTAGTTTATTTAGATAGAATAACTTTGGAAAATACAAAAGGGAAAGGATTACGAAACAAAGGAGGAAGCAGCTACAGCGTAGATACAATTAAGAGCTAATGTCTGATTTCAAATATATGTGTTGGAATGTAGCGGGGCTCAATCAGGCCAGGAAACGACGGTTAGTAATGGAGGAGCTTCGCGCATTTAAACCCCATAGACTGGGTCTTACAGAGACACACTTGGCTTTCAAGGATAGATTGCAGCTAAAACAGTTAGGACTTGATGTAGTAGTTTGCACATCACAGGTAGTCTCTATTCGAGGGGTAGCCATATTAAAGTAAAAAAACTGTAGAGCAACAGTAATATGCACACTAGTCGATTCTAAAGGTAGATGGGCAATTGCCCAACTGCTGATTAGGGGGCGTAAATCAACGATATGTGTGGTTTATGGTCCAAATATGGATTGCCCCGAAATTATTCATTTTATATGTTCTGAATTGTTGGAGTGGGATGGTGACTTGATAGTAATGGGTGATTTTAATTGTGTAATTGATAAAAAGATTGATACCACTAATACAGCACAACGGGCCAGAATGGGCAGGACTAGGGCGGCAATTTTGGAACTCCTGCATTTGCATCAGTTGGATGATGCTTGGAGGAGGTTAAACCCAACGGACCCAGGGTTTACATTTTACTCATCCCCGCACAAACACTACTCCCGAATAGATATGATTTTTACTACCAGGGCTATGCTGGATAAAGCAACTATGGAAGTATGTCCAAAGATTACATCGGACCACAATCCAGTGATGCTAACTGTACAGAACAAGTTGGGCGATAAGACGCCATGCAGGGAATTTACATTTCCTAGACATCTTCTAAGTAACCCTGAGTATGGGAAATTTATGCGGGATACTTTACGGGAATACTTAGAAAATAACATGGGAACTGCGGCTATTGCAGTGGTATGGGACTGTCTGAAGGCGTATGTCAGAGGAGCCACGCTGCAGTTTATTTTAAGGCAGAACCAGCAGGCTAACAAGGAGAAGGAGCAGGAGTATAAGTTGTTATTAGAGCTAGAGCAACAACATGCTAGAGCTATTGTAGTAAAAGACAAGGAGGAACAGCAAATATACTTGTACCTGGTGGAAATTAGAGCTAAACTTAACCGTGGGTTGGTGGATAAAGTAGCTACTAGATATCATAAATATAAGGCTAAGCAATATGAATATGGAGAAAGAATAGGTCGTCTGCTAGCTACTCAGATTGCTGACCAAAGGGCTAGATCATGCATCAAAACAATCAAAGGGGGGGATGGTCTAATCTATATAAGATCAGAAGATATAGTTGAACAATTTAGACTTTTTTATGCTGACCTATACGATGAGCCAGCGCTTACTAATATGCAAGCAACTATGGACTATATTCAAGAATCTGAGCTGCCGGTTTTGAATCCAATAGACTCTGAGGGGTTACTAAGAGATGTTGGACTTGGGGAGGTTGAGCTCTTTTCCAAATGGCAAGGCGGTTGGCGAAGATACTATCCCGCTTGAATTTTATAAACACTTTAAAGACATTTTGGCACCAGTTTTTATTACATTGTTCAATAACATTATGAACGGGGAGGATGTTCCGTCTACTTGGAAAATTACTAATATCATAGTATTCCCTAAAAAAGGGAAACCAGAAGAGGAAATGGGCTCGTATCGCCCTATTTCATTGATTAATGCTGACGCAAAAGTTTTCTCTAAAATTTTAGCTTCTCGGCTGGCCCCGACAATACATCAGCTAGTATCAGAACAACAACATGGATTTGTCCCCGGCAGAGACACAGCAGCGCATATTAATACAGCAATTGCTGCATTTGAGGTTTCTGGCCAATTAAATCAGCAAATGGGGATGATGATGTTGGATGCGGAGAAGGCCTTTGACCGAGTGTCCTGGGGAGCACTATGGTCAACTATGTCATCATTCGGCCTTGGTCAAAGGTTCATCTCTGCTGTTCAAAAATTGTATAGCAACCCGATAGCAGCTTTGAAGCTGAATGGTCATACATCAGCTCATTTTTCCATCAGAAGGGGCACGCGGCAGGGATGTCCGCTATCCCCGTTATTGTTGGCATTATATATTGAGCCCTATATAAGACACTTGTTGCAAAATGCAAGGATCTACCCAGTTATGCTTAGTGGCATGGAACTTAAATTAACTGCATATGCAGACGACATTGCCATTTTTTCTTCCAATCCAGTTGAGGCTATAGTCGAAATCATGCAAGAAGCACAGCATTTTGGCTCGTTTTCAGGTTGTAAACTAAATGTGAATAAAATCCAGACTATCTTAAATTATCAGCCCGTTATGGCTACGCAAGTGTTAGGAACCACAACAACAGCAGTATACTTGGGAATATGTTTAAGTAGTCGAGTGGAAGAAGTGGTCTCTTTAAACTATGAACCACTGCTTAAAACTATAACGGCCAAACTCCGTAGTTGGCATCGACTCCCACTTAGTATTTACGGGAGGTGTAATATAGTCAAAATGAATATTTTACCCAAATGTTTGTATCTTTTTCGGACAATTCCTTTAAGGGTCCTGTGTCCATTTTTTAAGCAGTTAGAAAGCGTAGTAGGTAGCTTTATTTGGGGCTACAGACGTGCAAGAAGAGCTCTCAGGTACATTAAACTACCTTACAAGCAAGGGGGTTTTAAGCTTCCATATTTTAAATTTTATTTTTGGGCTGCTTTTGCTGGTCGAATCCGAAGCTTACTTGACGGGCCTGATACTAATTTTGTATGGCTTTCATATCAATTGGCCTGTGGACCTAATACTGGATTCCTCCTTTATAAAACGGCAGACCCGAATTACTACAAACGGGTCAAGTTCAAGATAATAAGGGACATCACTAGGATATGGCAGGATATCTGTAAGGAGTACTCAGTTCCAGCGTTTCACTCATATATGAAACTATGGGGCAATCCCACTCTGCCCGACATATTTCATGATGCTATTTGCAAAAATTGGCAGTGCAAGGGTGTCTCGCAACTGGGTCAACTCTTTGATAAACAGGGGTTTCGATCCTTTGGAGCTTTGAAAGAGGAGTTTGGCTTGCAACAGAATACATTTTTTAAATATTTACAAATGAGGGATTATTTTGTACGGGGTCAGAGGCTTTTAGAGCTGACAAACACCCCAGAAGTAGTAGTAACACTGTTTATGACTGTTGGCCGAGGAACTATTGGCAAGGTGTATCACAAGCTGTTAGCAGCTGCTAAGGATGATGGGTTACAGGCCTCAGAGAAACTCAGTCAGATTTTTCAAACTGAGATAACTCAGGAGGAAATACAGGATTCGCTGGAGTGCATAGATACAGCTATAACATCAGTTAATTTGAAACTCCAACAACATCGGACAATATTTATGTTATACTATACTCCTGAGCGTATATCTAAATGGGTTACTACTCAGTCATCGGCCAAAACACAGTGTCCCAAATGCCAAACGAACGCAGCAGACCTAAAGCACATGTTTGTGACATGTCCAAGTTTGAATTCATTTTGGGCGGAGGTAACTTCAGCACTTATAATGATGATAGGGCACAATGTCCAGATTGGCGAGAAGGAAATAGTATTAGGGGTTATAAGAGATATGGGCAGCTATATGAGACCTTTTCTTTCTATTTTTATAATTTGTGAACGTTTATGTATTGCTAGAGTGTGGATTCAAAATACGAGTCCAAGTATAAATGAATTTTGGGTTTTACTCAGGCAAATATACGAAATGGAATTAGCAGTAGCTCAAGCTAGAGGTCCACGATCATGGCTTAAATTTAAAAAGATATGGGCCAGTCTCCAATGGAATTGATTATTGAATTTGGATGCTGTCTGTTTTCCTGGCATGTTTGCATTCTTTTTTCCCTCTTTTTAAGCTTTAATTAACGATATTGTTTTCTTACTTCATATATAGTGTTTTCCTCCTAGGTTATGTATGTTTAAATATTTGATATGAGATGTTTCCCTTTTTTCTTCGTATCTTAAGTTGTTATTATGAAGTAAACTTATGGCTAAAAAAAAAAGAACCTTAGCAGTTGTGTACTCTGGATTATGGAATTCTGTGAGGATTCTAAGAGGTCCTTCTTGAGGCACTTAGTGCTGGAGATTCTGGTCAATTAGTGTAGTATTTTAGCTTTGATGGATGCTTTATAGACAATGCCCTCTTGAACACAGATGAAGATGAACCCTGCCTCCTAATATTGTTGGACATCTGAGCGGCCTTCAACACAGTCGACCATCCCACCCTCATACTCATCAGGGAATAACAAATGGGATTCACAGGCAATGTTATTTACTGTTCCTCCTCCTACCTTATCCAAACAATACCAGCACATGAGCATCTTCAGGTCACAAAAGATCCCTATCACCTGTGGAGTCCCCCAGGTTTCCATACTGCCTCCTGCCATTTACATCCTTTACATGGAACTGCTTTGAGTTCTACTCACAGATAAAAACATTATGATTAACCATTATGCTGATAAAATGCAACTCTACTTGAAAGTCTCCTTTGCTTCAAACAGCGAATGCCTTAAACAATGCCCATCATCCAGACCTGGATGTCCACCGCCTCCCTGAAGCTTAACCCAACCACAAAAGAATTCCTATTATTTGCCAAGAACAGTAAATAAGATCCAGTATAAACCTGGAACAATTAAATCTTGATGGCTTCAAACCCCAACTTTCCCCTAATGCCAAGTCACCGTGGACACCAGCCTCACCCTAAAGGAGCATATTGCCAAAAAGCCAAAAACAGCCTTTTATCAAATCTCTCTTTTAAGGAAAGTCAAAATGTTTCTTTCAGCAAGTGACTTCAGAATTGCTGATCAAGACCTCATACTCTTGTATCTGAACAGTGATGCACCCTGCTCTATGAGTCCCAGGCTTTACACTGGCACCCCTTGGGATATCTTACATTGGCTCCACTTGCCAACCTCACACATCTTCAAAACCAGCTGCATCATTCACCAGCTCCATGTGGAATGCCACACAGGATGGTGTGATAGGCACTGCAACTTCCTGTTTCAGATGAGATACATATAGATCACCAATTGACATATGTGAGGGAAATTCTCTAAAGTATAATTTACATTTTTCTCTATTCTTGGCAAGATAAACATCATATTCACTGATTTATTGACCAAGGGGTCGTGGATCTTCATATGAATGCTATGTCCTGAAGACGGTCTCATAGATGGATAACAAGAGAGACCAAAACGTCACCATTTAAACCAATTTTCCTTTGTCACTGTTAAAAAATGTATTTAGGAGATCTTAGTCCTACGTGTAGGAGAGACACCAGATCTGATATTTTAGGAAATGGGTTATTTTATATGGTTATTTTAAATTGATGACTAGTATAGTTTGAGTTATGAGAGTTTGAATATCTGTTATCAATGTATACGAAGACGCCTCCGTTTTGAACCCCGAATTGCATATGTGTTTTGCTATAAATATAGAAATGCGAGATACACCCGGTCTTTTGAATTTATTTAGTTTGGAACAATCAGCATATATTTGTTGTCATTAATATGTCATGCATGGTGAGACATTTAAAACCAATGACAAATTGAAACAAAGTTGATTACAAAATAAATCCCCTTTAGACACCATTACCTGTTAACTAAAATCATACACAGAGCCATCACAAACACCCCCAGTTATCTTGCAGACAAGCTCACCATCTAATGTGGTTCTTGGTACACCCACAGCCGGGACACTAACAGACTGCAGACTATGATGTGTAAAAAAGGAAAAAAACAAGACAGTGCAATTTTTACATATATGCTCTCAGAAACTGGAGCAACATCCCTATATTTATCAGACCCACCCCAATGCTGCTCCAATTTAGAAAAAAGTTGAAGACTCACCTCTTTAAAGAAAAAACGTCATCACAATGCACTGACATACACAACCCAGCTTCTTTTCCTATCTCCCAATGACTTAATTTTTGTTTTTGACCATCTTCTGCATTTTGGCTATGCTCACGCTATTGGAATACCATATACACACATACATCCTGTTGACTGACTACAAGTTGGTGTTTTTTAAATGCTTCTGGGTATTTTCCACTAACCCTCAAGTGCACCAATTTATGATTTCATCTACTTTATTCCATCATTGATCCAAGGCAATTTATTGTGTTTTTGGCATGTGTGGATGTTCAAGTGGTATGAGTGTGTCATAAGCTTCAGAAAGCCATTTGTAGAGCTTGTTGACATATTTTATTTGGTCAGATTTTCATTTTCCTGTGAGGTGAGTTTTGATAGATTTACACTGTTGCATTGTTCATCGATGATTGACTTTTCTGCTGCTGTAGTTTCCTGTCTTGAGGGGAGGATTAGTTCAAGAAGATTCAGTGGTGGGCACCAGAAGGTAGTATCAATCCTATGACTGATATCACTCCATGGAAAGTGAAAACTGTGTTGAGAGCGTGGCCATCTGTGTGTGGGCCCAGTAATTATCTGAGAGAAGTTGAGTGTTTCAGTGTTTCATGTTTGCTGTAATTGTTCTTGGTTGTGGGAGGGAAGTTTTATCAAATCAAATGTTCAGGTTACATCTGATGCACTGACTGGTCTACATAAGAGAAAAGTTTAAGTTGGCCTCAATTAGGGTGTCTGTAAAAACACTGTGGTTAAGTGGTGGTCTGTAAATAAGTAGGAAACAGATCACTGATACAACATCGATTCCTATAACATCGAACTACAAAAACTATCTAATCAACAATATCGTATACAAAAATATCTACACACAATACACAAAACAGAAATAACATAAACATCGATAAAAAAATATCATTTAAAAAAATCTCGATGACAAAATTATCGACAACAAAAATAAAGACTACAAAAATATCGATAACATTAAAATAAAATTAAACACACAAAAAACATTGATATAAACAATATTGACAACACAAATATCGATAAAATACATATAAACTATATCGAAAATAACATTTAAACATAAAAATATACTATTTTCAATAATATAATAAGATAACGCATACCAAATGTTCTAAACAAACAATAAAAATAATTACAAAATTAATAACATTAAATAAAACAAATAGAATAAAAATCCCAAAACAAATAAGTAAACAAAGAATACAACATAAAACATATATCACAACTACCAAAAATAAACAAATATAAATATATATCATATATAAAAAAAATCGCATTTATCTACATATACATTTAAATAACAACAATAAACAAAATAAAAACAAACATTAAATAAACATAATAAATATTAAACAAATTAAAAGATAGCTAAAAAATTCAAAAAGGCTATATCGACCAATACATTTAAATGACATCAACACAAACCAATAAAAAACTCTAACTTATCAAATGACACAGTCAATTAAATAACACAAAATTTACCATATAACGAACAAACACGGAGGAAGAGCAAACCTTTGCGAGAGAGAACACAGAACGAAAAACAACTACACAAACAACTATTTCCAAAATCCCTCAATAAAGGTAAGAACAAAACTTTGTTACTAAATAAATAAAAGTAGCTTTGAAAAAAATTAACTAAAACTATAACATGTTTTCCTTTACATATCACAGATTAAACTTCACTAAAAATCCACTTAAAAAATTCAACACAAAGATTTATGTACACAACAACAATAAAAGCAACATTATAAAAAATATTTCAAAAAGTAAGTATATGACTTAACCAACAAATAAAATAAAGTGTTTCAAAGTAATAAATTTAATAAAAAAGAAAAACATAGCTAACAAATACTTTTCTCTTAACAGCTTCTACAGAAGTCAACAAAACCACAACATCAACAAAAGACACTTCTTCAAATAAAAAGAGTAAGTATATATTTTTTTTGCACATAAATAAAAGTAGAGACTAAGGGGCTGATTAGGAAGTCCACCCGCCATCCTAGCGGTAACGGGACTGACCGCCTGCCATGCGGCGGTCCCGCCACCCGAATTATGATGCGACCACCACTGCGGCGGTCGCATCTGGCATTTCAACATTGCGGCGGGTGCTGCTGGCTGCAGCACCCGCCGCAATGGTAAAATGCCATGTTGTGCATTTCCATGCACAACGTGGCAGGCACTGCGCAGTGCCTGCCACCTTGTGCATGGACATGTAGGGGGTACCATAGGTACCCCGCAAGTGCACCTCCCACCCCCCCACCGCCCCGGGGGCCCGCAATGGGTCCCCAAAGCAAATCCCCACCAGCCTTTCCATGGCGGCATCGCCGCCATGGAAAGGCCTTGAAATCACAACATCCTAATATGGCTGGCGGTGCCTACTAGGCACTGCCACCATATTTCAGCCCCAGCACCGCACGGCTGGCAATCATAACGATTGCCGACCGGCGGAAAAGCGACGGACGGACTTCCATCCGCCGCGATACCCACCGCCATCGTAATATGGCAGTGGTTATTGCATGTTACGATGGCGTAACGGTTGCCACCGCCGGCCCGGCAGTGGCGATCATTACGGCATCGTAATCAGCCCCTAAATAATCAAAGTAATCAAATTAACCAAAACTATAACGTTTTCATTTATGTTTCACAGATTACACTTCACTAAAACTCCACCTAAAAAACTCAAAACAAGGATTAACTTCGAAAACAAAGACAAAATCAACATTAAAGAAAAATATAAAAGTAAGTATATAAATTAATCAACAAATAAAGCAAACTAATAAAAAACGATAAAATAAATTAAAAACTAAATATAACTAACAAATACTTTTCTCTTCACAGCTTCTACAAACTTCAACATACAACAACATCAACTAAATAAACTTCATCAACTAAAAATAGTAAGTATTTTTTTCTCAACTAAATAAAAATAGAAAGTAAATAAACAAAGTAATAAAATTAAATGTAACACTTTAATAAAAATTACATTTTGCTTTTAAACCAACAGAAAAAAACAGTGAATAAACCACGACCATCGATAAAATATTCATCAAGAAATTTAAAACAAGGCAAATGTATGTTTATTTTCAAATATAATAATTATACAAACATGTTTACTGTTCAAAATCATATAATTAATAAATATATATACATATACATATATTCACAGATAAACAAAAAAATGGCAGAAGGAGCAAAATTCATAATTTCACAAAAGGGAAAACTACTTCTGTGCTACATGGGCTACACTTATACGCAAGAAAAAGTAACTGGCAACAAAACCCATTGGAAATGTAGTAAATATTACTCCAATTCTTGCTATGGGAGAGCAAGTACAGTAGAAACACATGTAATTAATGTCAGAGAACACAACCATACCCCCAATGTGACTGAAATCGAGGTCAGAGATGCTCTAGAAACCATCAGAGAAGCAAGTACCAGCTCCCAACAGACCACTACCCAAATACTAAAAAACAAGTTAACTAGGGTTCCTGAACATGTCACAGGACTACTACCATCCATCCCCACTCTAAAAAGATTAATTGCCAGAACTAAAAGAGCTACAGCTCAAACACCACCCACCCCCCCAAACTTTGGCAGAAATAGAAATGTTACCGGAATACACCATCACCCACAAAGATGAAAAATTCCTTCTTCATGACAATAACAGTAATGAAAAATGAATTATCATATTTGCCACCAACAACAACTTACAAAAACTTAAAAACTGCGAAACGTGGATGATGGATGGCACATTCAAAGTTTACTCCAAGCCTGTTTACCAACTATGTACCATCCACAGCAAATATGAAGGCACTAAGGGGCTCATTATGATGGCGGACGGACTGTAGACCGTCCGCCATCGTCCCGGGGATTGGGACCGGCCGCCTATAAGGCGGCGGTCTCGCACCTGAGATTACAATGCGACCACCACTGTGGCGGTCGCATTGTGCATGTTTTCCATTGCGGCGGGTGCTGCTGGCTGCAGCACCCGCCGCAATGGTAAAATGCATGTTGTGCATTTCCCTGCACTACGTGGCAGGCACCATGCCATGCCTGCCACATGGTGCAGGGAAACATAGGGGGGCACCAAGTGCACAAACATCTGGCCCCTACACAAGGGGGGCCCGCAACGGGCCCCCAAAGCACATCCCCACCAGCCTTTCCATGGTGGTTGAACTGCCATGGAAAGGCTGGTAGGGATGCAGCATCCTAATCTGACGGACGGTGCCTGCTAGGCACTGCCACCATTTTGGGGATGCAGGTGGGTCCGACAGGCAATCGTAACAATTGCCTCTGTTGAACCCGTGGCGGACGGGCTTTCTGCCCACCAGGCACACCACCCACCAGCCTGATCTGGCGGGTGCAAATGGCCTTACGATGGCGCCATCGTAATCAGGTCCTAACATCTCCTTCAGATACGCACTACTCCCTAATAAATAAAACACCACCTACATCGAGCTCCTTACAATACTAAAACAGTACACCAACAACTACTTTCCACAAAAAATAATCATTGACTTTGAACAAGCAATGATTCAGTCAATTTTAAAAATATACCCACAAACTACAATACAAGGTTGCTATTACCACTTCAACCAAAGTATCTGGAGACACCTACAAAAATCTACTCTGAGTATAGATTACGCCACCAATAGCAACTTTGCCTACCAAATTAAAAAATGAATAGCCCTGGCCTATGTACCAAAACCTGAAGTATCCAACCATTATAACATACTTCTTGAAAGCCCTTTCTATCAAGCAAACGAAACTAAACTAACTCCCTTCCTAGACTACTTTGAAGACACTTGGGTGGGAAGGCTACATAGGTCAGGGCACCGTAGACAACCAAAGTTTCACATCCCCTGGTGGAAAGTCTACGATAGCACCCTAGCTCAAAAAGCTAAAACTAACAACGCAGTGGAAGGATGGTATAATGCCTTCCAAGCCACAATAGGAAGAGGACAACCAACCCTACACAAACTAATAGAAGCTATTAAAAAAGAACAGAGCTATCAAGAGCTAAGGCAATCCCTAACAAAAATCAGCCCTAAACTCAGTAAACAAAAAAAAAATGTATGAATTCCTACAACACAAAACTCAACTACTTTCAAACACCAAAGGGCTAGAATACCTAGACATGATTGCTAAATTTATACTCTAAACAAAAAACAATACTAAACATCATAAGCATTTTAAAATTACAAAACATTTAAACAACACAATTCTACTCTTTTTTCAATTAATAATTATAATTATGTCATTTAAAATTTAAAAACGAACACAAAAATATATGACATAATATATTTATAAAAATAAAAAGAAACAAACAAACCAATGTAACCAAAAACATTTCCCACCCACAATAATAAAAAATAACTTACAGTTATCTCGCAGTAGACGATCCTCAAAAACGAAAAAATCCATAGTAAATCGAAAGACGAACCCATTCAAAAAGAAAGCCCAAAAAATGCAAAAATACAACTGTAGAAAAAAGGCTCCAATGACGCTATCTTCTCAATAACGAAACCCTCAAAAACCCAAAAAGTAGCTTTAAAAAAAAACGCTCCAACAAGCCCAAAAAATAAGTGTAAATGTAAATTGACTTGTTTTTTTAAAAAAAGAACCCCTCCCACAATAACATGTACAAACCCACACGCATTAATATCAACATTAAATACACATAGCTAACACAACATAACACTCTGCTTCTATCCAATACTAAGTCAAACACAATGGGGTCGATTCCGATCTCGGTCAGATGGCCCTCCCAAAGCCATCTGTAGCCTTACCTTCCGACCAACTCGTTCCCAAAGCCGGTCCGTCCAAATGAGGAAGTACGATGCGCAAATGTGTGCATTTCCCGAGCGACACGCACGCTCTGAATCGAGCAACATTTCCCGTACGAGCCGGCTCCGTCAACGCAGAATGGACTCGCCTGGAACCATTACCGTAGCAGTTTCCGGCCGGGCAAGTACGATGCGTACTTCTTCCGTGCCGAACAGGTCGCCACCTCCAGCACGTCACAGCATCCGGAAGAGCAGTACATCAGGTCCGATTCGTGCCACAACACGAACACCGCGTACGAGACAAAGCTGCCATGTATCCAATCGTGCATGTCATCCCTGTACTGTACGCCTATGATCGAATCAACAACCAGAACCGATGCGTACATCGCAGACGGTAAGTCAGACACCTACCACCCACTAATACGTGACGATCCCGCGAAAGCCAAAACACACATAGGGGGTGGATGCCCACACCCCAGCACAGTCCATCCCAGAAGGGGTGGATGCCCATCCCACAGCACAGTCCAGCCCAGTAGGGGTGGATGCACATCCCCCCAGCACAGTCCACCCCAGACGGGGTGTATGACCATCCCCCAGCACAGTCCACCCCAGAAGGGGTGGATGCCCATCCCCCAGCACAGTCCACCCCAGAAGGGGCGGATGCCCATCCCACAGCACAGTCCACCCCAGAAGGGGTGGATGCACATCCCACAGCACAGTCCACCGCAGAAGAGGTGTATGACCATCCCCCAGCACAGTCCATCCCAGAAGGGGTGGATGCACATCCCACAGCACAGTCCACCCCAGAAGGGGTGTATGACCATCCCCCAGCACAGTCCACCCCAGAAGGGGTGTATGACCATCCCCCCAGCACAGTCCACCCCAGAGGAGGTGGAGGGCAAACACTCCCCCCCTACTCCCATGCCAGGTTTGTGTATTGTGCACAAACATCTAGATTCAGTGACACATTATGCAAACAAATGCTGTTACATCCATCACTCTAGTGAACAAAGGCTGATTGTGGGGTACAAACCCCCAGCATTGAGAAGCACATAGGGTAGATGGGGTATCACCCCCCATCAGTGTGGTGCCTAAAAGATGAGCATGGGGTTCAAACCCCAAGCTTTGCCAAGCACATAGGGGAAATGGGGTATTACCCCCCCCCCCTCAGTGGAGTCACCATAAGGTGATAGGGGGATCAAACACCCAGCATTGACAAGCACATAGGGGAGATGGGCTATCACCCCCATCAGTGTGGTGCCCAAAAGATGAGCATGGGGTTCAAACCCCTTTCTTTGACAAGCACATAGGGGACATGGGCTGTAACACCCCCATCAGTGTAGTGACAAAAAGGTGAGTTAGGGTTTAGACTCCCAGCATTTGCAGACAATCAGGTATGACTCTCTGAGGCATAAAACCCCTACCAATGTAGTGACAAAGTAGTGGTTGTGTGCCAAACGAACACATATCTGTTGAGGCAGACATAGTTGGGCCTTACAAAGAAAAACATGCCATGTGGAGACAAGCATTGCCATTGTGGGCTAACACTACCACCAATATTCATTTTGACAATGGAAGAAGTGACCATCTAAATGCATAAACACGCATCTGTTCACATACAGACACACATACAAAGGAATTCCGCAAGAAACTAAAGTGTAGACAAGGTCCTGTTCCACACTGTGGCAGCAATGGCAAATCAAGAGCATGATCAATGGCCAAATTGAAGATGTTGGACTCCCAGGGACAGTAGCTAAACAAACAAAACCATACATCGAATCACTGCTCACAAAGCCAGTAGAAATACGTGGGTCAAGATGTGCTAATACAACCAGCCAACCACACACTACAAAACAAACACAACATGTGTGTGTGTAAGTGTCCCTAGGCTCCCCCCCCCCACACGATGGTGGTCTAAACTCCACTGAGACATATGTGTCATGAGTATAACCCAGATGCATCTCCACCATTGTCACAGACTATTGGCAATTTGACATTGTTTGATGTGCAGGTCAACAACAGTCACCTGTGGAACAATCTTGGTGGAACTCCAAACAACACATCAGGAGACTGACTCACCATCCCTGGTAACCTCAAGGCCACTACACTGTGGTGACAGTATCCTGTATGATGATGCACTGTGTTGCCAAATCATGATATGGACCATACTCTTGTGCACTGTGTCACGTGTCTTGTCAGAACACCTTCCCTTACACATACCCAAACATCACTCACAGGGCATGGCCTGTAATGTAAGGCCACAATGGATCGAGGGGCCATGCCAAAAGGCGAGTCACATTTGGCCAATCGAAACACCACACACCTTGATCACACACAATGTGCAGCAGCTAAGCCTCCATTGAATGGTGACATTGCAGATGCACCCATGCAAATCCTAGGGGTGGTGGTTGGATCTGGGTTTTACAAACGCAAGACACATGATTGAATTTGTCACTCCACTTAGGACCGATTACATGTGCATAGCGTGAAATGTAATAGACACATAGCGAAAGCCAACACTGTCCCGGAGCAATGATACACTCAAGGAGACCTACAAATAAGACATGTTAACATCAGGTGACAGGGATGGGAAGAATCTGCTGAGTGTGAGCAGTCATACACACATACAAGTGGCAAATGCATGAAAACAGAAGAAAGATGGAAAAACTCGCTAATGTTTGTAGCACAGATGTGAGTTGTGGAATCCTAATTATGTCTAATGTGAGTTTACACACAGTGCAGGCACTTATAGCAACCAAACCATGGTGGTCACCAGATTGACTCATTTTGTCCCATGCACCCACAGCACGGACACTCACAGTCAAATAGGCTGTTAAATCAATGGACAATTTTGCAAGCCTCGCTGACAGGAACATTTGCAGGGACTGCAGTCTTGGTAGAAAAAGGGCTTTCGACACCACAAATTAATGCTCACAGAACACATACCATGGGCTTAGGAAAGGTCACAGACCAACATACTGCCAAGAGGTGATTTCACTACTGTTGAAGTTCCGCTGTGTCAAGTTTGGTCTTGGCATGTGTCTGCCTTGTCAGAATGAGACTCGGACATTGACTAAACTATTACAACACACAGAATACTTTGGTCCCATCATCCTGTATACAGGTGTGTTTCCCAAGTTGGCTACACGTACTCAGAATCCATGTATCCCAAGTGGCACCAAGTACACAGATGACTTGTTCATCATCAATGCGCTAATATGCATGTCCATTGGAGTTGTGCATACCATTGGAAACAGTAAAAATGAGTATAAATGTCAAGCCCAACACATGTGCTAAAGTGTACGCCAAAGATGGGAGAGGTTGTGAAAAGAATGTCACACTCCTTGTCAAAAACAATGTTGCTCGTGACAACAAGCCATTTCAGCCTACAACAACTCCACAACATACTGTACTAGGACACATATCACATGGACCTCAGACAGTCCATCACATCACTCTATCATGATTTGGCCTAAAAGAATGTTACAACAGCATTTGCAGTACAATAATCAGCAACATTATGTACACCCAAAAAATTAGCCAAAATAACAAAACATTGCTTTATTCAGCATTTAAATGTGAAATCACGATTCTCGCAAATAAACAAGGCCAATGGCCAGTCCATGTCAATGAGTCCTTCAGGGGCTATATAGTATGAGTTTTAATACATTGCTTGCCTGCACTTACATCACGAGGGGACAACTCCCCAAGGAGGGGCATCTTCTGGGGCAGGCCAGGCACCTCAGGGACAGGATTAGGGTGCAACAGGATGGGTAATGGGAGGATTGGGGGCAACTGGAGTGTCTGTAGCAACTGCAGTGGACAAATCGGATTGAGGGGGTGCTGGAGCTACTGCAGTGGACATGTTGGACTGAGGGGGTGGGGGCTCCACTGCAGTGCCCATGTCAAATTGTGGGGGTGGGGGCTCCAATACAGTGCCCATGTCAGATTGTGGGGGTGGAGGATCCACTGCAGTGGATAGGTCAGATGGGGGGGCCAGGGTCTCCACTGCAGTGTCTGGAAGTGACTGAGTGTGTGGTGTTGTGGGAGTGGAAATGCCTGTGGTAGGGGGTGAGGGCCTAATCATCTTGGGGATGGTGTAATGGTGTGTGGGTGAACCGGGGATGGCTTTTGGTGTGTGAATTTTGGGATGGGTGGTCTTGGGTTGGGCGGATGCAGCTTTGGGGGGTGAAGTGTGGGATGGTGGTGGGGTTTTGCCTTTCTTCATCCTGGGGGATGTATGGGTGGGGGCCTCAGTGTTCCTACTCTTAGGGGAGGGTGTGCGTGCGGTGGGCGATCTCCTCTCTGTGCGTGGTGACTTCCTCTTCCCCTTGAGAGTTGGAACTGATGTTTCAGTGGGGAAGAGGCCTAGGTCACAGAAGAAGACCCTCTGGGAAGGGGGGGGTTGCAGGAGAGTCAAGGGTAGGGGTTTTGGAGGGAGAGGTAGCTGAGGAATGCGCAGTGGTGTGGATGGGTGTGTGTGTTTTTTTGCCCTATCCCCTGTGTGTGTGATGTCAGTCCCCAGAGTGTGGTTGCGTGTTTTCTTGAACTTTGTTTTGGGTGGCTATGTGCTGCTTGTACCTGTTGGTCTGTGTGCATGTGCCTGTGTGAGTGTGCTTGGGTCAGGTAGGGTAGTGGGGACTGTGGATGGGGCAGAGGAAGGAGAAGTGAGGTACTGCTGCAGGATGGACACTGCTGCCATCAGTGAGGAGGCCATGGACTGATTTGTCCGCTGTAGGGCAGACATGTTTGATGATATACCCTTCATGTATGACACCAATTGTGTCAATAGACTGGTGTGTGCATGGAGGACACTCAGCATGGATGTCTGCCCCACATGTAACTGTTTCAGCAAGTCCACAGACTCCACACTCAGGGCAGCAGGGGTGACAGATGCAGGGGGTGCGGTGGCTGGACCAAAGGAGACATGCTCACTTACACAGGAGCGTCCACGGACCTTTTGAATGGGAGCAGCTGGGAGGGTAGGGGTGGTGGTGGTAGCGGGGACAGACTCTGTGGGTGCGGCCTCCGCTCTGGTAACACCCACCACCACAAGGGAGTCATCACTTGAGCTGGATGGTTCAACAGCTGATGTTGATGTGGTTGAGCGGGCATCTGTGTAGCTCCCCTCACCCTCTGTGCCACTAGGTCCCTCATCTTCCTCCACAGTGGACCCCATATGGCTAGCTGCTTCCTCCTGGTCCGTGGAACTCTCTCCTCCAGTTGGCGTTGATGATGCTGTGAACAAGGAGGGGAAACAGATTCACATCAGTCATCTGCATATACTTGACACTAGATTTCTGTTCCCAACACATCACAGAGCAAGGCCTTGCATAATGTCAAATCCACTATTCCTTACCTCACACATATGTAAATAGGTCACCTGTCAGTCTGCCTGTGAATCATGGTTACCAAACACATGTTGGCAATGGAAACATCTGTTAGATGTATCTCAATTTAAACTATGTTCATGCCCAACTGGGCACTGTCTTGCCTGTTGTCTGATCTGTAATGCTCCTGAGTGTCAGGGCTTAACACAAACATGTCCCATCTCATGCAAGGGAGTCTGGAATTGGGCACGCAAATGGGATGGACAAATACCTAAGTTTACATGATGAACATACTCCCATCCACAGTAACCAATATGGGCTCATGTCATGAACTCCAATGCTAAAAAGGTCTGCATGCAGGACAACTGACAAGTACAAAACTGCATCTTAAACTTTATCCTGTGCCACACTATGACACAGTCCTGTCTGCCTAAACAGTCTGTACTGACTCTTGTTACCGGGTCAGTGAATCAAGATTTAACAGTCAGCACCAGGTCACACTCAAGTATACACTGTGCAAGTAACATCTGTAGTGCACAAGTATACATGTCCCCTAAGTGCTACATAGAATTCGAACACTTTGACAAGCTCATGTTGTTTAACTGAGACATTTGAGTATATGAAGTCTGATATCTCAATACAGGAGCATTTTGCATACTCCCAAAAACAAAGTAATGCAGCATACACATATCTGTTTAAGCCACCAATATGCACAGTCAAGGGATGACACACACATGATTTGTCCTGTGTATCTGAGCCAATTGACATACATGAGATTTCTGTCCATATCGATGCATTGGCCACATGTGCCATCAAAATCGCTCGTCCTGTACACACTGACACAGAGTCAGACACATGAATCTTCATTTGCAATGGTTACAGTGTTGCCTGACACACAAAAATGGGATATGACAGTGTCCCTGAGGGCCTGAGTTGGCATACCTGTCCTAGGTCCATGTGAAACATGGGATTAGTGGGAGTACGAGGCTGCTTACCATGCATTATTTAAGCAAATACAGTTCATTTGTCTGAGACACCAACATTGGTCTTACCTGCTGCACGTGTGTGCAGTATTCATGTCACAAACCTGTGTTTACCTCGATCATCTCATCGTCCATTTAGGTATGTACCACACAGAGTGCAGGTCATATGTCTGTCAAGTTGCTGACACATGTCAGACAAGCACATCACTCGTGACGGTCAACTCAATGCACCTGTCGTACATGGTGCTGTACACAGTGACCTTGGACTACAGCTCATACACAGGAGTCTAGTGACAAATGTCACAGACGGAAAGGGACACACCTGGGCATCAGATGACAATAGGGCATCTTTACATTTTGGCACACAAGTGTTGTCTCAGCATACACACGACTTGTGATAGTGTTACCAGGCTGAGGGAGTGCAACATGCATGTCAGACATAGTACAGCTAACTGGCTGAAACTCACCCCCTTCTTGCTGCTGTCTGGCCTTCAACTACCCATCCAGGTCAGGGAAGACCACCGTGAGTATCCGGAGCATGTGGGGGGGGAGGGTCCGTCGTCCACCCCTTCTGTGAGGAGGTGACAGCTTCAGCTGGACTCTAGCAATCCTCCGGGTCCAGCCACGGAGGTCCTGCCACCTCTTGTGGTGGATGCGGCGTTTGAAGACCCCCACAGTACTCACAGCCCGGACGATGGTCAACCAAATTTCCTGCTTCTGATGGGCGTTGACCTGTAAGGATAACATAGTGACACACCATTACTACACATGCAACATGTTTGTTCATCACACACGTGGACATATAGGTCATTGGTAGTAGGGCAGAAGATGTATTAAGGAAGTTCAAGTATCAGCAGGGGCAGTTGTCCTGTGTGTAAGCCTGCCTTCACAACATGAGTACAGTGCATGAGATGAAATAGCACAGGATACACTTTTACTTCACTGTCCCTGTCCAGTACATGATTCTACACACTGTGAGAATTACAATGACTATGTGTGCATGCATGTCCTTGGTGATCATAATGCTAGTAGTGCCTGTTAGGAAACATGGTGTACTGAGAAGTAAGTGCAATCAACACTCACCTGCTCCCCTGGTTTCCCATACAGCTTGCTGTACTGTGGAAGGAGGCTGTCCAGCAGGGCCTGGTTTTGCTCCTCTGTGAAAGCTGGGGCCCTCTCCACAGTACGTGCCATTGCAGACTCCAGAGGATGCAGAGACAGCAGCAGTGGTAGGTTGTGATGTAGGCAAGTAGCATGTAGTGCAGGCAAGTGAAGTCTCTTGGGAACAGACAGCCTTATATCTGTGCTGCAGAGGTGGATTCTGTTCCATGCGTCCAAAGAGATAGGTCAGAGACGTTCGCATTATCCGAATTTGTCCAATCCATCACATTGCACGCCTTGGACACGCCTACCGTGTCCTTCAATTTTTCAGCATCATGACACTATAGATTTTGATACAGTGTTGTTGTTGCCCAACCGAATTTGTGTGCACGCGATTCGTACACGCTGCTCACCCGCGTCTGTCCCACAGAAGGCCAATATCCAATGTATGCGTCCGGCTTGGTCTTGCAGTGTATGCCGCGTCTTTTGAATAGTCACCCGTGTCTGTCCCACAGAAGGCCAATATCCAATGTATGCGTCCGGCTTAGTCTTGCAGTGTACGCTGCGTCTTTTGAATAGTCACCCGCGTCTGTCCCACAGAAGGCCAATATCCACTGTATGCGTCCGGCTTGGTCTTACAGTGTACGCCGTGTCTTTTGAATAGTCACCCGCGTCTGTCCCACAGAAGGCCAATATCCAATGTATGCGTCCGGCTTGGTCTTGCAGTGTACGACGCGTCTTTTGAATATTTACCCGCGTCTGTCACCATTACGGAAAACAGCCAAAGGATGCCATCCACACTATTTTGGCTGAGCCTCAGGTGCTCCGCACCAATCAATAAGCCTGTCACACAGTATAGGAAACCACATTTCCTGCTTCATTACATGTGTGGGTACATTGCTTCACATGTCATATTGGACAGAGCTCTTTGTAGCACACACTCCCATGATGAGCCATGTTTCATGGGGACAAAATCCATTGTGTGTGATGCACATCACAACTGTGAGTGACAACTTTGCAGATCACCACCCTAGGCATGGACACAGTTCCAGGGGCCCATTGTGTGATCACGTTACATACACCCTGAATTACAGCTGTAATGGACTGTGTGTTACTGTGAGGAAGCGGGCCCCGGACTTACCGCGCCGGCGGCGATGGGAGGACTGCAACTACCAGACTCCCTAGCGGGCAACGATCGGCATGCTAGGGGCGTGCACGAAGAAGGCGTTGTCTGGGGAGTGACCCTCCCACCTTTCCTGTTTCTCCACAGCGCGACCAGGAGGTGAAGAGGGAGGAGCTGACCCCGGAAGGACGGCGGCGGGATCTTTAAAAACGGAGAAGAGTCGAGGAGAGGCGTCGTTGACCGGAGAGCGAGAGGAGGACGGAGAACAGAGAGGAGAGCGGGAGGAGGACGAGAGAGAGAGAGCGGGACGACAGGAGGACGAAGGACGAAGAGCGGGAAGAGAGGACGGCGAACGCAGCGACATCGAGGAGGAAGAAGAGGAAGCAGACGACCAGTGGACCGAAGAGTGGTGGCGTCCACCGGAGGTAGCTGAAGAGCGGCCGCAGCTCAGGAGAGTTGCGGCGGAGCCGGTGAGTGACGCTGGAATTGGGCATAGTGGGTTGGGATAGACGTGGGAGGCGGGTGGAGGATGGAAATGGGTCACAAAGGGTGAGAACGACAAACCAAGGGCTAGAAAAGGGGGTGTATTATTTTCTGGCATTACGGGTTCGACCCTATCTTTCCGGTGGCTATTCTGATCCCAAGAATCACGGCACCTCAGCCCCTTTAGTGCACGTTCCCTTCTCACATCACGCTCAAAGTATTCACCGGGTGAAGGTGACGGGTTTGGCTTCTCCACACATACCCTTCCCAGACTTCACTGACGGTCTCCATTTTCTCTTCTCCTCGGTACGAGCCTCCGGGTGAGTGACGACACGACGGAGGAACCTGATTCCAACCCCTTCACCCCGTTGAAGAAGAAGAAGAGGAGGAACGACCCGACCCCGAATCCCGACCCCAGAGAAGGAGACCGACAATAAAAGAAGAGAACCCCATCCCTGTAGGGAAACCTGAGACTGTGATACCTGACCCAATAAAAATACGAGTCCTTGGACCATATATCCGGCCTCCGCGTCTGTTTATCCGACCCGCCCTCCCACAGTTACAAAGTGTTCCTGAGCTACTATTGTGGGGTTAATCCAGAGTATTTGCGTATTGTGCTACGCACATAATTCTTTTTGTATGTTGTAGATGTAAATCGTTTCACACATCCATCTGTATTTGGCATGTGAGTTGCTGTTGTGTCTGTGTGTCACAGACATACATGTTTGCTATGCAAACAAATTTGGGAGCACATCATGTGTGTTTCATGGGTGTGATGGTATGTGTACGTCAGAAGTTACATGATGACAGTGTCCATGTGGCATTACAAGATCCCTGTGTGTGGACTTTACATACACCTGTCATTTAGACAACACATCTATCTTCACTAGTCACTGAGGTGTGTGTTTGGTATGTGACATTTGTTCAGATGTATTGTGACAGACCTCATAGATTGTTCACAGCACAGCATCGCACTTGTTGTTTAACCATCAGGAGCTGAAATGTTCGGCGAGGGGCACATAGCTGGCATATGTGTCCATGCTTAACAGCACGCACATGACTTCATTGAGTCTTGCTATGATGTAGCTTGTGATATTTTGCATGTTCATTGCCACATATGAAAGGGAAATTATAATCTTTCTTTGCCCACCTATGTACCGCAGGAGACCAGCTGTCCACAGACCCTTCCCAGACCTAGAAACCATGGCTGAACGTGACAGCATCCGACGTTACTGCTTCACCAGATCACTAATTGAGGATTTGGCAGAGCAGTTGGCCCCACATTTGCAACCTGGGCGGCCATATCCATCAGCACTGACCCCCAAGGTGAAGGTGATGGCAGCCCTACATTTCTTTGCCACGGGAACCTTCCAGTACACTGTGGCTACCGCTGGTGGGATGTCACAGACAATATTTAGCCTTGTGCTCCGTGATGTTTTGGAGGGAATGTTGAATTTGCTGAACCGGTACATCAAATTCCCAACACCACGACAATTTGCTGACATCAAGAGTGACTTTTATGCTCTGGGCAGGATGCCACATGTCATTGGCTCCATAGATGGTACACATGTGGCTTTGGTACTAATTGAGGATTTGGCAGAGCAGTTGGCCCCACATTTGCAACCTGGATGGCCATATCCATCAGCACTGACCCCCAAGGTGAAGGTGATGGCAGCCCTACATTTCTTTGCCACGGGAACCTTCCAGTACACTGTGGCTACTGCTGGTGGGATGTCACAGACAATATTTAGCCGTGTGCTCTGTGATGTTTTGGAGGGAATGTTGAATTTGCTGAACCGGTACATCAAATTCCCAACACCACGACAATTTGCTGACATCAAGAGTGACTTTTATGCTCTGGAAAGGATGCCACATGTCATTGGCTCTATAGATGGTACACATGTGGCTTTGGTACCACCACAAGCAAATGAACAGACATACAGGAACCGTAAGCATTTTCACTCCATCAATGCCCTGGTGGTATGTCTGCCTGACATGACAATCTCACATGTCTGTGCACGGTTCCCAGGATCCGCACACGATGCATACATCATGAGGAATAGTAGGATCCCACAGATGATGTCACAGCTGCAAAATCAGCGTGCCTGCTTGTCGGTGTGTAATGTCTGTTTACCTTGTGTGCTTTTTGTATCTCAGATTTTACCCTCTTTTCAGACCCATGATATGCTTGTTTGTTTGTATGTAGGTGACTCCGGATACCCCAACATGCCGTGGTTGCTGACACCACTCAGGAACTCTGTTCCCCTGCTGAGATATGTTTTAATGAGGCACATGGGTGGACCAGGCGAGTGATAGAGCGGACATTTGGACTACTGAAAAGCAGATTTCGCTGCCTGGACCGGACAGGAGGGGCCCTACAATATGCACCAGAAAAGGTGTGTAGGATCATCATTGTGTGTTGCGTGCTACACAACCTGGCAGTGAGGGAAGAGCTACCTCTCATCCAAGATGATGACGACCAGCAGACTCCAGCAGTGGGGGATCCAGCCCTGGGTCATGTTACCAGTAATGATGAGGTTGAGGGGGATGTTCGGACACAGCTCATCAACAACTTTTTCTCATGATTGTGAGTATACAGTGATGAGTTGTCTAAGCTTTTTCTTTGCCTGATATGTGTATGCAGTGAAATGTCTGCATACGTGTGGCTGCATGCTACTTGACATGAACCTTGCAGTTATGTGTCCGTTGAGTTAGTATGTTCACCATTGCAGTGTTGACATGAGTCCTAAGTTGTTTTTACGAATCATGAGACTTGTGTATGGAATGTCTATTGGAGATGTATGCAGTTATTTTTGTATTTCAAGACTGTTGTATGTCTGTCCTTCACAGGGTCCTTTGGCTGTTGTCTGGTGACATGTGACCTCCAAAACACACAATGCTGTTACAGAGTGCAACTTTTCTTGGAAACAGGAAGCGGTGCCACACACCCAAGTACTGACATTTCTGACCCTCTTGGTTACTTTGTGCTCATTGTCACATGAGGTTACCTTGCATCTGTTGTAGAGGCAACATGTTGTGATTGTGTAATAAACCTGTGCTCCACATTGGGGTGTGCCTCGTCTATATACACACATCCAACATTCATTTGCATACTGTACCTGTGGCCTGATTGCCACTTTCTCAGAATGAGTTTAGTGTATGTGCATTTCAGTGTCTTTTCAGTTCACAATAGTGGAGGCAATGAGTATGTGTGCCATGGGAATGTTGTGTTGTGTTGACCTTGTAGTGTGTATCTCTCATATGTGTCACATCACCATGACTCACAAGACTGTGTTTTAATTGCTGTAGTTGTTTTCCTGCACAGTCTTTGTTTAGCAGGTCATCATCTCTATGTCACAAACTAAGTTTAATTCACGACAGAGGCAAGTATTGTGTGATTGTGATTTAATTTAGATGCATGTATGAAATAGTACACATAATTGATAGTGCTGTACAGTGTGATAGAAATCCAAAGTTCACAGAGGAGTTGTTAGTGTTAGTAGATGAAATTTTCAGAGCCAAGTCCACAGTCATTTGATTCATTGTTCCAACTTAGACCCTCCATCACACGTGGGAGAGTTCAGTGGCAGTCAACAAGGTGAACGCTTTGCACACAATGGAGGATATCAGGAGCAGGTGTTCACTTCCTGGGGGGTATGCATGGCCATCTGTCTCTCATTTGTCCTTCTTCGAACCACCCCTCTTCTTCTTTTGAGGGGGACCCTCAGGTGCAGGCTGCTGCGGTGCCGGGGACTCTCCGCCAGAGTCCTCATCCCTCCCTGTGGCAGTTGCAGGTGTTGTGGCAACAGATGTAGTTATGTTATGTTATGTTAATCGAACTTATAAAGCGCTCTGTTACCCGAGGGTGTCCTGGCGCTATGCACTGCCTGCTGAACCTGAGATAAGTTGACACAAGGATTATTGGTCAAACAGCCAAGTTTTAAGACCCTTCCTGAAGGAGAGGAGGTCTGTGGCACTCCTCAGTTGAAAAGGAAGCTCGTTCCAAGATTTGGACGCACTGTTAATAAAGCTTCTGCCTCCCCAACCTGCCTTCTTAACAGTGCTAATTGTGACTTTCTTCGCCCCCAATGATCGTAGCGCTCTCCTAGGAATGTACCACTGAATTTTTTGTCGTAGGTAGTCAGGACCTTTGCCATTAAGGGCTTTAAAAACGGTACACAGTGCTTTGAAGCGTATTCTGTGTCTGACAGGGAGCCAGTGCAACCGTTTGATCTCTTCCTTTACAGAAGCAAACTTTGAGGTCCCTGACAACAATCTGGCTGCCGCATTTTGGACCATCTGAAGCTTGTTAATAAGTTGTTTTTGAGCGTTCATGTAAAGCCCGTTGCAGTAATCCAGCCGGGACATAACAAGGGCCGAAATTACTGTTTTGAGGCCATTTATGTTGAGATAGGGCTTAACCTTGTTTATGATCTTTAGAACATAAAAGCAGGCCGAGGTAACTGAGCTAACTTGGTCACCTAGTGTCAACTTATTATCCATTAACACTCCCAGGTTTCTGGCTTTCTCAGTAGGTGTGGGGCATGTGCCGAGGTCAGCCGGCCACCAGTCTGGGGTCCACAATAGAGGATTCTTCCCAAATTTTATTACCTCTGTTTTATTGGAGTTGAGCTTTAAACAGTTTTCCGACATCCATCTGGAGATGGCAGCCATACAGTCATGGAAACGGGCACCAGTTTCCTTTTCAAAGCCCTCCCTTAGTGACAACACTATCTGGGTGTCGTCAGCATAGGAGGTCAGCTGACAGCCGAAAGACCTGATCACACCAGCAAGGGGAGCCACATAAACATTAAAAAGCGTTGGGCTGAGGGAGGAGCCCTGCGGGACCCCACAAGGAAGGGTGAAAGGTTTGGAATGACAGTTATCCATGTCCACAGTTTGTATTCTACCAGAGAGAAACGACTGCAGAAGTGTCAGAGCAGACCCCCTTAGTCCGGCCCCAAACAAACGGTCCATCAAAACTTTGTGATGGACCGTGTCAAAGGCCGCGGACAGGTCTAACAGGATCAATACTGCACTTCCTCCACTGTCCAGGGCCTCCCGAATTTCTTCCGTAGATTTAATTAGGGCAAGCTCAGTGCTGTGTTCTGCTCTAAAGCCATATTGTGTTGGATCAAGAGTCTGATTAAGTGTAAGAAAAGCATTAAGTTGAATATTCATTGCTTTTTCCAAGGCCTTGGCAGGAAGCGGGAGACGAGATATGGGCCTATAATTATTGGGGTCACCTGCATCAAGGTTCTGTTTTTTCAGGAGGGGGAGGATGGAGGCGACCTTCCACTTCTTAGGAAACGTGCCAGAGCTGAGTATCTCATTTAATAGGGGCATGAGAGCCGAGCCAATGACTCCTGAAATTTGTTTTACTAAATATGCTGGACAGGGTCAGAAGGGGCTCCCGAGCGAATAGAATTCAGAATGGTGATAGTCTCAGGAACCGTGAGAGGTTGAAAGTGCTCTAAAACGGCAGAGGTTGTGGAACTGTCTTGGCCGAGGGTAATTGACTGTTCAGGCTCCTTATTATCTGCTAGGAAGAAGGAAGAAAAAATAGATTCCACCTTTAATTTGAAGAAGTCGGCTGGTTGATCGCAGAAATTAGGGCTGCAGGAGCTCTTAGGGGCCATAGGTATGGCTAGTTTTTGAGTGTCTTGAACAGTTCCTTGGAATTTGATTTGGCTTGATCTATTTGATCCTGAAAGTATTTCTTTTTGGTTTCCAGCAACATCCCCTTATAGATGGCGATGCAGTGTCTATAGGTATCCTTATCTAGCTTATTGTATTCTCTCCTCCAAGCCCTTTCTGACTGTTTACAGTTCAGTTTTTGAGCTTTAAGCTCTTCGGTGTACCAGGGGGCCGAAGGTGTAACACGTTTTGGAATCCATTTTTTGACAGGGGCGAGTGTATTACAAGTGGACTCAAGCCATGAGGTGTAGACTGAGGTAGCCTCTTCTACTCCAGCGGGGAGAGGACGCAGATGATTCCAAAGCTCCTCTTCCAATTTGGAACAGTATACCTCTTTCCAGGCTCTGGTCTCAATCTCATTAGCGATAGTTGGCGGAGTTATGGGATCAGCGGGTGGGATTAGTTGAAACAGAATCGCCCTGTGGTCGGACCAAGGCAGCGGGAGTACCGCAGTACAGACAAGGTCCGGATTATTTGAGAAAATCCCATCTAGGGTATGTCCCTTATCGTGGGTAGGATTACCCACCAGCTGCTTAAAATCTCCCACTCCCATTATCTGCAGTAGACGGGACGTGTCGGGGTCAGATGCGGCCTCCAAGTAAAAGTTAAAATCGCCGAGCACCGTAAATGATTTAAGGCATAGCCCTTCCTCCAACAATGAGCCCAACAACTCCAAGAAGCCCCCTCTGGGGCCAGGAGGTCGATAGAGCAGGATGCCCTTAAAAGTGCTAGAGTAGACAGAGTGAAAGCTGAATGAAAGAGCCTCACAACAGGGATTAGAAGCCTTATAAAAAATAGGCTTTAAAGAGTCATGGTAGATAACAGCCAAGCCTCCTCCCCTTCCATGAGGTCTGTCTAGCGTGTGGTAAAGAAAGCCTGGGGGGATAGCTTCTACCAGATCGGGTCCTGAGGTTTTATCGGTCCAGGACTCCGTGATAAAAGCAATTTTTATCATCCGCTCCTCCATTAGTAGGGCACACTCCGTACTATGTTTAACTAAAGACCTGGCGTTAAATAAGATACATTTTAATGGGCCAGCGTCGGCTACCCTTAATTTCTTAGAATGAGTAGCAGATAGATCTTTCACCGGGATATCTAATAAAGCAGGATAGGTGATATGGCAGTTGGGGCAAGTATTATTATGATTCTTACTGGCAAGCGTCATACTCATAGTTGACCGAGGACAGTTGGAGGTTTTTTTCTGGGGATCTAACAGCCGTAGCTCTTCACTAGAGTACACCATGATTCCTGAGGTAAATTGACCAGGGGGACTCGCCCTGAGCCCGGATCGCGCGCGGACGGGCGCAGACGGGCTTGCCTTAGGCGCGCCTTAGGCGCGCCGGTGGCGCGCCCGCTGCGCGCGTCCGCTGCGCATCCGCGTCAGCGTGCCTCTTAAGTAGGCAGGCGATCTAACCACTAGAGTGTTAGCCTTCTAAGCAAGTGTCCGCTTATACAACCCACTTCCGGTTCCCTCCCTCCTCCATTTGCAATGTACACAGATTCAATACAGTAAAAAGAAGGTTTAAAAACACATCGGTTTAAAAACAAATGAACTTAGGCTAAGTTTGTGAGGAGCACCCAGGGAGGTGTGGTCATGTTGTCAGCAATCTGGCAGAGGCATGTGAGTATGTCCCTGTGCACCACAGTGAGGTCATCCATTTTATCCATTTTGGACTCTATCCTAGACATGTGGGTCTCCATCCTAGACATGTGGGAGTCCAATTTGGAATGATGGGCAGCCTGCTGTTGTTGCATGTCCTTGAGGATCCCCACTACCTGGCCAAAGTCTCCGGTGCATTCTCGGTATGCATTTATGATGCGTCCTAACTGTGGGTCATCTTGCGCAGCAGCACCATTGTCAGGACGTGACCTCACCCTGCGCACCCTCACACCACCCCTATGCACATGAGCAGGACCTGCCGTTGCAGACACAGACAACACTGAGCCTCCTTCACTGTTGACACTGGTGGTGTTGTCCGCCAACTCCAGAGTGCCCTGTGTAGCTGTGCCGTCGGTGTTTTCTTGCCTTGGTCTGTCCGTGTTGGGAGAGGTCATCTGGGTGTTGGCAGATGTAGCAGGAGTGGTAGCAGGGGGTGCTGAAGTTACAGCTGCTGGTGCTGCATGCTGATCCACACCGGAGGGGCCAGGTCGTTCATCGTCGTCCGAAGAGGACTGAGAGACATCCACACTGGAGAGCTCAGGGTCAACCAGAGTCTGGGAATGGGATTCTTGTTCTGTTCCTGCAGTGTCCCCAGCAGGCCCTGTGGGTAGGAGAAACACACAATGTATGTTGTGGTTTTGCACACATTACAGTGCCTATTGTACTTCATGATGAGTGTATGTACACTGCATTGTCCTCAATTGTCACAGACAGAGGCCTATATTGGTTAAGAACATTGTAATTACAACCTGAAGCGTTTTGATGAGCACGTAGAGCTTTGTGCATGAACAGCTCATGTATTGATTCATTGACTGTACATAGCCATTGAAACTCAAGTGCTACCCTGTGCCTGACACAGGTATGTTGTTCTTTTCAATGAAATGAAAAAGAAATTTGTAGAGCACAAAACTTTCACCCGAAGGTGTCAAGGCGCTAATTCATCATTCATGACTCAGAGGACGGTCCAGAAAATCGTCAGAGATTAAACAGCCAGGTCTTTAACGCTTTTCTAAAAGCCAGCAGATTGGTTTCTTGTTTCAGCCTAAGTGGTAGGGAGTTCCACAATTTGGTTGTGCCGACTACAAAGCTCCTTCCTCCCCAAGAGCATTTTTTAAACCTGGGAACAACCAGGTTGTGGGCCTGAGATGAGCGAAGATGGCGAGCAGGAATATAAGGCTGTAAATTCTGTTTAAAGAAGCTGGGCCCTATGTCATGCGTGGCCTTAAAGGCAATGCATAGAGCCTTAAACTCAGTTTGTCTCTTCACCGGTAGCCAATTCAATCCTTTAAACGCCTCTGCGACATGGTTATGTCTTGGAATATTCAGCAAAAGACGTGCTGCTGCATTTTGCATAATCTGCAGTTTGCTAAGACACTTCTTACGCAGATTGATAAAGAGCCCATTACAGTAATCAGCTCTGGACAGAACCAGAGCTGAAACCACCAGTTTCCGTAGCTCGGCCGGAATAAATGGAAGAATCCTTCTCAATAGTTTTAGTGTGTAGAAGGAATGGGATGTAACCTGGTTGGCGTGGCTTTCGAAGGAGAGCATGGAGTCAAACGTAACTCCCAGGTTTTTCACCTTATTTGTGGGGTTAGGTAGTGGACCCATTTCCACAGGCCACAGAGCAGGAGACCAAAAATTGGTTTGGCCGCCAAAAAGTAGGACCTCGGTCTTACAAGAATTTAATTTCAAACAATTGGAGGCCATCCATTCACCTATTTGATGAAGACAAGTGTGAAACTGTGCAGCTGTATCTTCAGGCGAGCCTGTCACTGAAACTATAATCTGGGTGTCATTGGCGTATGAGACAGCCGAGAAACCCAGGGACTTAATTAATCTGGCCAATGGTGCAACATAGATATTAAAAAGTGTTGGGCTCAATGAAGAGCCCTGTGGCACTCCGCAAGGTAGCATGAAATTCGGTGACTTAAAATTATCCAAAGCCACAAATTGCTTCCGACCTGACAGATAAGATTCGAGTAATGCAAACGCCTTTCCTATAATACCAATCTCCCTCAAGGTTTCCAACAGTTTTTGGTGATTCACAGTGTCGAATGCAGCAGAGAGTGCTGCATTGCCTCCTGCATCGACTGTCTCCCTAATCAGCTCGTATGCTGTAATTAGAGCTAGTTCGGTGCTATGATCCTTCCTGAAACCATACTGAGTGGCATCCAAAAAAGCATGCCTCTCCATATGTTCAGAAATAGCACCATTCATGGCTTTTTCCACCATCTTTGCCGGCAAAGGGAGTCTGGAAATTGGGCGATAGTTGCTGGGGTCTGCCCCATCTAGATTAGGTTTCTTCAAGAGGGGGAGAACCGACGCCAATTTCCAACTGGTAGGAAATATACCAGAGGTGAACATTTGATTAAAAACAAAGGACAGATGCAAAGAAAGTAATTCTGGTACAAGATGGAACATTTTTGGGGGGCAGGGGTCCATTGGGGACCCGGATTTAGTGGACCGCAAAAGATTGGCGGTCTCTTCCATCGTCAGTGACGGGAAAACAGACAGTTCAGGGAAGTCCGAGGAATCAAGGGAGGCTATGGAAACTTCAGTAGGTGCCCTAGATGCAGGAGAGGACACAATCCCTTGATCCTTAGAACTTGAGACGCCACTATAAACCGCTTTAACTTTATCCTGGAAGGACTTAGCCAATAAGTTACAGAACGTCTGATCTTTAGGTAATTCAGTTACCTCTGAGCATTTGGCCAACTTTTTCACTGTTGAAAAACAGTTCCTTGGAAGAGTTTTTTGCGGTAAGTATGGCTGTGGTAAAATAACTAGTTTTCTCCTGATGCACCAGCTTTTTAAAATCAAGCATAGCTTGTTTATAAACTGTTTTATCATTTAGGTCGTATGAGGCTCTCCACTTTCTTTCCAGACGGCGGCATTTTTGCTTTTGCATCCTGAGCTGTTCAGCATACCAGGGTTCAGAAGGTCTTGATCTATGACTAAAGAGGGATTTGACTGGTAACATCAGATCTATGGACCTCCTAAGCCATTCCTCAAAGGCAGCAGCTGCTGCATTTGGGTCCTCTGTCAACTTCAGAGGGTTCTGAGAAAGGAAATCTTTAAAAGTATCAGTTGCCAACTTGTTCCAAGGCCGAACTTTTTTCAATTGTTTATTTCTCAGTTTCTCTGTCTGCGGATTTTGAAGGAGAAATGTAAACATAACAGCCTTATGGTCCGACCAGACTAGTGGCAGTGAAGGAAGGCAAAGTAAGTGCTTATTGCTGGTAAACAATCCATCAAGCAAATGGCCTCCAGAATGCGTACTGCCGGTCACCAGCTGAGTGAGGCCAAGGCTGTTGGCTGTTCAACATTTGTGCTTTAACAATGACATACATGCACTTCCTCTTATGATGTGTTGCAAGATTTGTGCATGTGTGCTGGCATTTGTGCATGTCTTTTTGAGTCACATTGGTGTGTCTAACGACATAGTCACAGTCCGGTATGTATGTGATCAATTGAGATATACTATTTTGTTATATGTGTTCCTAGTTCTCATCTCATTGCACACATGTGATTGTGTTACCGTAGCAAATGATGTTGCTGCTGAGCTTTGTACGTGATAACGTCATTTATCTTGTCAATGTCCTCCATGGAAAGATGAGTTAACCAAGGCTGCTTTCTTGCTTTTCCATGCTCATTACAGTGCGGTCCAGAGGTTTGTGTGTTTGAGTTATGCTGCTGTAAGTTGTACGCCTCCTCCAACCCAGTCCAGATTACTCCTTGGTTGAAAGTGTCAATGACAGTGAGGGGAGTGTTGTGTCAAGGATGCTGACAACGCTGCATGATGTAGGAGTTGAAAGCACCTCACAACAGCGCTTTGTGTAAATGACACCATTCAACAGTGTCAGCTATCTTTCTGTGGCCATTCCATTCACTGACAGGTATCCCTTGTCAATGATGTATATGTAGCTTCGTGTGTGTGTATTGATGTGTGCTATGTCTGCATCTCACCACTTGTCCTGTACTCCACACACCTTCACAGCCTGCCCAGGGAGCACCCCTGGGACAATGCATCCCCAGACAGTGAGTGGAAATATACAGTTAAGATGGCTGAGAGTGTGAACGTGTGTGAGAGGGCCAGTGCCTAGGTGTGACTTGTGGCCAATTCATACATCAGGCCCATGTGTCAGCCATCTTGCCAGGGCATTTACTTTCACTGTCATGGACTGACTGGTCCCAAGAGTGCTATTTGTTCTGGCTGAGAAGGTGTGTGTAGAGCAGGCCTTGATAGCAGTTGGAGTCATTGCAGGACCTCCCCCTCCCCCAGAGCCCAGATAATCCCCCATGAACAACGCTTCCATTACGGGGAGCCAAAGTTTACGTTCAGGATGTCAGCCAGTGGTGTCCTGGTGTTTGTTTGAGCACAACTCCCAACAGGGCCTTGTGCTCCCTATACCAGTGCCCAGAGTCAGCCATCTTGGCAGTCGTTTTCCACTCCCTGTGAAATGAGCATGGTTCAAGGTGGGCTTGATGGGCCATGTGGGAGGAGGACTGTTGGCTGTGACTACGACTCCCATCATGCTTTTGGCTACACCCAGCTTCCCAGCACACCCAACCTTCCTTCCTGTGAATTTGCTTTCCTGGGAGTGAATGTGTGCAAAAAAGATGGCTGCTGCATGTGACTGGTGTTTGGATCCCATCGCCTTGCTGTGAGTTAGTGCTAAGTTTTGAAATATTTGTAAATGGTGAGCTTTCCTGTTATATTGCAGGTATGTTGTTAGTTACAATCTGAATTTAACCACAGATCCCACCATGGACTAGTGCTCCTCACACCAGGGCCAAGTGTCAGGCATCTTGGAAGTAGATTTACCTTGAGTCTCAGGTTGGGCATAGTCCCAGGTGTGGTGTTTGGTGTTGGTGGGAGGGGTGTGTGTGTGACAGGGCCTCCTGGTAGATATGTTCAGAGCTAGCAATCCTCCTCCCACCCAGACCAAATAGGCCACCATGAACCATGCTTCCATGACAGTGATTAAAAGTTTACGTTCAAGATGTCTGACAGTGGTGGCCTGGTATTTGTTTGTGCACAACTCCCAACAGGTCCTTGTGCTCCCTACACCAGAGCCCAGTGTCAGCCATCTTGGCAGTACTTTTCCACTCCCTGTGAGATGGGCATAGTTCAAAGTGGGCTTGATGGGCCACGTGGGAGGAGGATTGTTAGCTGTGACTACGACTCCCATCATGCTTTTGGCTACACCCACCTTCCCAGCAAAGCCAACCTTCCTTCCTGTGACTCTGCTTCCCTGGTAGTGAATGTGTGGCAACAGGTTGGCTGCTGGATGTGACTGGTGTTTGGGTCACATTGCCTTGCTGTGGGTTGGTGCTAAGTTAGTACATTTTTGTGAATGGTGAGCTTTCCACTTACATTGCAGGTATGTTGTTAGTAAACATCACTTTTTGAACACATATCCCAGCATGGACTTGTGCTCCCCACACCAGAGCCCAGTGTGAGGCATCTTTGTAGGAGATTTTACTTAACTCTCAAGTTGTGCATAGTCCCAGGTGTGTTGTTTGGAGTTGGTGGGAGGGGTGTGTGTGTGACAGGGCCTGCAGGTAGATATAGTCAGAGCTAGCACTCCTCCTCCCCCCCAGACCAGATAGGCCACCATGAAGCATGCTTCCATTACAGGGAGTCAAAGTTTACGTTCAGGATGTCAGGCAGTGGTGTCCTGTTGTTTGTTTGAGCACAACTCCCAACAGGGCCTTGTGCTCACTACACCAGTGCCCAGAGTCAGCCATCTTGGCAGTTCTTTTCCACTCCCTGTGAGATGAGCATGGTTCAGGGTGTGCTTGATGGGCCATGTGGGAGGAGGACTGTTGGCTGTGACTACGACTCCCATCATGCTTTTGGCTACACCCACCTTCCCAGAAAACCCAACCTTCCTTCCTGTGAATCAGCTTCCCTGTGAGGTAGTGTAACAGTGCTGGCAAGATGGCTGACAGTGGTGTCCTGATGTTTGTTTGAGCACTACTCCCAACAGGGCCTTGTACTCCGCACAGCAAAGCCCAGTGTCAGCCATCTTGTCAGTACTTTTCCACTCCCTGTAAGCTGAGCATAGTTGAAGGTGGGCTTGATGGGCCATGTGGGAAGAGGACTGTTAGCTGTGACTACGACTCCCATCATGCTTTTAGCTACACCCACCTTCCCAGCAAACCCGACCTTCCTTCCTGTGACTCAGCTTCCCTGTGAGGTAGTGTAACAGTGATGGCAAGATGGCTGACAGTGTTTGTTGGTGTTTTGAGGCCAAAGCCTTGCTGTATTTGTTAGTAAGTTTGTACATGTTATGACATAGTTACATATTACTCTGAGATTGCAGGTATTGTGTTTATCTAACTGGCATACACAGGATAATTAGCTTTCGGTTGATATGGCTTTGCCAACAGTGATTGGTTTCACTGTCCCCTTGACAGTGATGTCTGTGTGTGTGTATTGCCTCTCAATATTGGCTAGTTGGTTATGTACTCACCAGGCTCTGGTATTCCTGTTAATCCATGGATGCCCTCCGGTGGAAGGATGGCCCGCACCTTCTCCTCCCAGGAAGTGAAGTGCGTAGGTTTTGCAGGAGGGCCACCGCCGGTCCGCTGGCTCAGGGCATGGTCTCTGCCAATCAGCTTCTTGACCTTCCTTCGCACATCATAGTACCTGTTCCTGATATCCTCCATTGTGCGTAGGCAAGGTGCTTGTGCGTTTACCTTGTTGACAATCCTCTCCCACATCTTTGTTTTCTGGGACATGGTGGTCTGTTGGACCAATGTGCCAAATAACTGTGGCTCTACTCTGAGAATTTTATCTACCATGACTTCCAACTCACTATCTGTGAACTTTGGATTCTTCTTTGGGGGCATGGTGATGGGTGGTGGTGGAGATGGATGTGTGTGTGAGTGTGAAAGTGAGGGTGAGTGAGTATAAGTTGAGCTGGGTGTTTGGGAGTGTGCTTTTTGAGAGGTGCTAGTTGTGTAAAGGTTGTGTGGTGGGTGAGTTGTGAGTGTATATCTCAGTGCAGTGTAGTGGTGTTCTCTGCTGGCAGGTCTGTTGAATTTGCAAAGGATCATGGTAAGGATTTTGGCCCTTTATGTAGGTTGAATTGTGGGTGTGTCTTAAATATATATATATATATATATATATAATTTTTTTTTTGCCTTTGACAATGCTTGTTTGGTCTTTTTCTGTCTGTTTCTGTTTGATTTAGTTGAGCATGACGGAGACGTTCAGTTGACCGCGATGGATGCTTTTAGCAGCATTTGCGGGGTAGTCCGAGTCTGTCCCACTCACGTTATGCTATGTTGCAGCGTTCGCGTACGAGTCGGTTGCGTCGGGCTCTTTTACGGCCGAGTCACTGGTTTCCGTACGTGTCGGTCGTACGTATTGTGCTCTGTGCGAGTCGGTTGTATTTCACACGCATTGCATCGTACTACGCTGGTCGTACAGAGCGTGTACGTGTCAGTCGGAATACAGTCCCGGTCCGGGTCGGTCGGAACGGTTTCCGACCAAGATCGGAATCGGCCCCATAAAAGACCGAGGGGTCGATTCCGATCTCGGTCGGTAAGGCTCCGAATCGGATTCGGCTTTACCGGATCCGAGTCGGAGGCTTTGTTTCCGACCGATTCGTACAGTCGTCCGAGCGAGCAAGTACGATGCGAGTGAACGCGAAATCGCCGACCGACTCGTTTCCATGTCCGACCCGCTCCGTCCGACTCGGTCGCACTCGATTCGTGGCGCGCAATGGAGACGTTTTCCGACCGAGCCAGTACGATGGACGCGTCGGACAGCCGGATCGAGTCGGAGCGTCCGGCTCGAAAAAGCACCCGGAGCCGGACTTGGGGGGTCCGTGCCAGACCCCCCTGCACCCGTAGCCGTACGAGTCGAACACAGGGGGGACCCAAGGGTCCCCCCTATACATGCGTGTACGGTGCGGATGGCACCAACGCGTACCCACTACAGGGGGCCCCCTTGTTCGCGACGTACCCATTGAGTCAATGGGAGCCCATGTACGCATCGTACGACCGGTTCCCATTGACTTCAATGGGAGTCCGACCGAATCGAGTCCGGCAGCATGCGGCCGCATCGTACTCGCTCGGTCGGACTGCAGGAGTTCGGCTCGGTCGGAAATCTCTCCGGATCCGGCTCGGTCGGAGAGTTTTCCGACCCAGATCGGAATCGGCCCCTAAACTACCAAAGCAACACCTAACGACACCAAAAATGAACAAATAACATCCTAACAAATCTAATTACACTACTACTACCCCGCCCCTACCTTAAAGATAAATTAAATTAAACTTACCTTAACCGACAAAACACAGCTCCTAACCGCGAGGTTCCATCTTGCAAAATAACCTAAAAACGAAACAGATAGACAGAAAAGTGAGGAAATGAGAAAAGAAATGGCCGCGTAATAAAAATGAAAAAAAGACTTACTCCCTATAGACAAGAATGGAGAAATAATCAAAAAAATTAAATGGATATTTTTATTTATTGTAATTCTTTTTACAAATGTTCAAAAAAGATTAAAAAATTGTAAAATGTACATGAAATATTATATTATCAAAAAACAAAAAATATTATATTTAATATGTATTAAAATGTATGTTTGTTTCATGTACTGTAAATGTGTAAACAATATGAAAATGTTTAATTAAAAAACTATATGATGAAATTTTTTTTTTTTTTTAATTATTTAGGGGCCCATTACGATGGCGGGCGGAAGCACTACCGCCGTGCTGGCGGATGCAAAAACCACCAGTTACCGCCGGCACGCAGCAGTCCACACGCCCGCCCAATTACGATGCGAAAAGCAGGCCAAACACCGCCGGCAAGCCAGCAACACCGTCCGCCATCAAAGTGCGCCCGCACACGTAGCGGCGCAGCACAACTGACACACACCGTCCGACGAAACACGTCCCGCCCGGCGCATAAATTACGATGCCGCAAACAAACGGCTCCCACGGCAAAGAGACACCGCACGTGAAAGAGAGGCGGAAACACGGACGCAGAGCACGGACAACGAAGAAGCGGCACCCCGGGCATGAATCCAGCACTGCAGGCCCTTCCCATGCTTCTGCTGATGCACCACCAAGGACGCAACGTACCGCGGAGACGCAGGTAGGCACACACACAACAAGTGCACGCAAACAGCGCACACAGTGCAAGGGCGGATAAAGCGGACAACCCCCCACCAGCGCGTGCACACTACACATCCACCATTGCATCCACATATGACACACAGGCCAAATCCTAACATCGCGGAACACATGTGTACACACCACCTGGGACTAGGAACCAACCACCCCGTCACGGCCCCAAAGCGCCGATGACGCCGCCACACATGCGCACAACGCAGAGGCCAACCGCAGCGCCATGCATGCGTCGCACACAGACACAGGGACACAACCAAGCAGCACACACACCAGCCCCACCCCGAACGCACATGACACGTGACAGGCCTGCCACAGACATGTCCCCAACGCCCAATTCACGGACAACACCCAACGCCACACAACCGACGCACACATGTCAGTGAAGTCACGCAACAGCAGGACACACCCCAGTGTAACAAACATGGCGAAGCACACAGCGGCGGCAACACCAACTAGGAGAAGCAGGGCTCCCTTCGGGAAGAGGAACGCCAGTACCACACTGAAAAACCCATACCACCCTGCACATATGAACAAGACACATGAAACGGAACACCAAAGAGCCCGGTGACCGACAACAGGTGGCCCAAGAATTACATCCACACACAAGGCCCAACGCAGAGCGGAAAGGCAGCCTGCCGCCCACACAAGGGAGAGCAGACAGCACTGAATGACCTTCCATTCCAACACCGAAACCACAGCCCTACGACAGAAGCCGGTGAATACAGCCATTGTCCAAGAATAGACCAACACAGGCATGCCGAGGAGACCGACCACAGGGCAGATAGCGCATATCACAGAAGCACACAACGGACGGGGAAGAAAGAAGAAAACACTCCCCCATGTCGGCCACATGCAAGTTAATTGGAAGGAGTCACACAGCACTGACCTTGAACTGTCTGAGAAGCATGTGGGAAGAGGGCCCGTGTCCTCCAAACAAGCCAACAGAACACAAGTCCTGTCTCCCCACGACTACACAGAGCTCACAGCAACCCCGGAGTGTGCACATTGCAGACTGCACACACAGCCGGAGCACGCCACCACAACGCACCGCTGCGAAATGGCAACCGCAACACACCTACCCAACTACGCCGAAGAGCTCAAGCTGTACCAAACCAGCACGATACATACATTGGGATGCGATCTCCTGTCCCTGCTGAACGTAAGTTACCGACTGACTTACCGCATCACATTGTTCAGCTGCGTCATGCCCGTCTTCTACTGTCGGAGGTGTCCCTACCAGCATCCCGTCGAGATATGCCTCTCCAACCCGGCATGTCTGAAGGCGGACCTGCTACCACTACTCCTCCCTCTGGACGCACACGACAGGGCCTGCTCTGCCTATGGGGGCATGGCGTATGTGGCCAACATCGCACGCGCACTGAAATGGAACCACTGTGCCTCCACACGACGGATCATCGAGAACAGCTACATCGAATGTCACCCAGCATGCCCCATCATGGTCCTCCAAGGGACAACCTACGAACAACACCTTGACAGCCACCATCCGCTTCATTGGCTGGCAAACATGTACACCACCAATGACATGGAAGCCCTGCTGGACGGCATCGCATACCTGACAACCTGTAAATACGTCGGACCACAACGCAGGTTCCCGAGTGACCTATGAAGTCCAACCCCGCACCCATGCTCAGCTTCCGCACGGACTGGCCAGTCACCACCACAACAGCCATACCAAACGACCGGCAACTGTAACCACACCATCAACGACATCGCCATGACATCGGATATGACCGGGACATGCACACTGTTCCCCATCACATCCAGGAACACCGCATGCATCGTGGGAGGCAGTGGCATGGGCTCTGTGCATCGCACCCACATGGACGGAACTGCACGAACAACCAGGACACGACATGGATCCAGCGCACATGGACACACACACCGCTCAGTGGACATGAATAGGTCGCCTGGAGTCTGTGGGTGCTGCACCCTTCCCACCCCCGCCCCGGGAATCCCATACCAGGACCTTTGCATGGACGACAAGTGCATACAACAACAACACGACCCCAGTGACTGTGACATGTCCAGTAACCACCACAGTGCAACAACAAGTGGCACGCCGCTGCATGCACGCAAGCACATGCCCTGATGTCATCTCACATGCACGCGTGCATGAGGAACAACCGCAGCAAACCTGTCACATGGAACTGAGATGGACTGTGCCCATGATGCCGAGCGGTCTGGTAGGCTACATGTATACCGTCTGTGTCAAAGTCCGCAGCTCCGCAGCTATACGTAAATGTACATTAGCACAGCCTTGGCCAAGCAGATGTAACCCCACACCCTATCCCATTTGTAATCATGCTCAGTATATCCTCAATATGTATTCCGCTGCCAGTAGTGTCCACTATACTGCATCACAGAGGACAGAAGACTCAATATAATGTTTGAAACCAGAACTGTCTCCGCTGACTCATTTCACAAGTACGAATGAGAGAGGATGAGAGTATGTGAAGTACACGGCAGTCGTGACATGACCATGTAGTCCACTGGTATTGGATGTCAACGCAAATGAGTAGCACTACTGTGGAAGACACACATGTGTCGTGTGAAGTCGTATGGACGCAGTGCTCAGGTGGGTGGGTGCGACGGGTAGATGCGCACATGCCAAGTTGGAGCACGCCGTGTTGGGAGGGCTCATGAACAGTACACCACCGCTTCCCTGGGCATTGTGAGAGGACACCTGTCGGGGGGAGTGAACACGTGTGTGCACAGCAGCCGGGCACACGTACAAAGCGGTACCAGGCGCACCTCAGCCCACCCTCTGTGGACGAGCTGGATCCTGTTGTGCGCCCGCCATGCCCCTTGACAAGGCACACACAGCCCCAGTCGACCAGGTGTAACCCCAACATAGTCAATCCGCACAGGCGATACAGGGCACGGGATGGCAGTGGAGCATGGTGTGTGAGAGGTCTCCTCGCGCTCCTCCTGGTCATATCACGCAGGCAATAGAACCTCAACGTCCAGCATGGCAAAAAGTCAAATGGAAGTGTAGGGGGACGCACCACAGCACGAGCAGCACTGACGTCACGGGAGGTGGCTCGCACCATCCCATCCATTGCCCATCATACCAACCACGACACATGCCATTGCGACTAAGTGCAAGCGCGTGCGCCACCACCCCTGAGCCCTCCCCAGAGAGGCCAAAGAGTGAATGTGTGGGCCATCAGCCACAGACGGACGCGGCATGGCCGCAAGGGCAGCCACAGCCACTGGGTGTCGCAGGTGGCGGATCCGGAAGGCGAAGACTGTGATGCATAGTCCATGCAGGCCGGGTCTCCATTTGGGGCACCACGCAGGTGGACGGCGTCCCGCCACACATCATACCCTGAGACAGCCCACTCGTGCAACTGGACCCACACATACACTCCTTGCCCTCTCTGGTGCAAGCTTGGGGCTGCCTGTGCAAGCGCTAGCCTCGCAGGTGAGCATGCATATTGGGGGGCGAGGGGAGGACATGAGGGCTGGGGCGAAGATGACTGTATCACTGTCAGTTAGTACAAGGGATGACCCAGATGTGGAAAGGAAGAGACGTGTCCCGTGTGTACTGCAACTAGTCGCCAATCCAACTACCCCCCATGTCCGGAATGTAAGCCCGCACCTAGGCCCGCCCATCCGCCACATCGAACATACCACCAGCACGACAACCTTCCCATTCGAAACACTGACTGGGGGTGGCGACCAGTGAACAATCATGTGTAGCCTACCCACGCGTACATGTGGGCCCTCCATGATCCATGTCACCTGCGGCAAAGTCATGACATGCGCAATGAGGGAAGTGAGGAGAGCTGTCCGCCCCACGCGCAGAAGGTGCATCAGCTCCACAGACCCAGCAGCGAGTCCAGCAGGGGTCACATGTGCAGGGGCAGCTGTGCCTGGTGTGAAGGCACATGCATATAGACAGCACATCGACCAATGTGTAGTCTGCCCACATCCACAGTCCATCATCATGCGGACATAGGAATTGAACACAGGGCAACACATCTTAGCTGGTGCACCCACCGTGACCAACAATGCGCAATCATCGACGTACCCGCCCTGTGCATGGCCCCCCCCAACGGAGGCACATCCAGTGCCACCATCCCACACACACAAGCCTTCCACGGAACATGCTGTGTCCAATGGTCAGTACAGAGTCAGCGCCCATCTGGTGGATCCTGAACAGGAGACACATGCACACACATGCCAGCTCCCACTATGTACGACTGCCACCTGGCACGTGCAATGTAACCTCTCACCTGTGACGTGTGACTGCAAGCACACAGCCGTCTTGGCATGGGGCTGTCAATGTGGACACCAGTCAATGTTTCGGGAGCTGTGATCCGTACAGTGCTGTACATAGGGTGCAGTGCTGACACCTACTACTGTCTCATATCCCCTCGTGCCACAGGTCCCACTTGTATTGGCCGCTCAGCCCGTGCCCACATCGTCGTCGTCGTGTGCCATACTCATCCAGCCTCGGAAGCAGTACCATGCTCAGCAGACACTCATGTTGCCGTGGCGTTGCCGCTTGACGAATATGCAGTCAGTCCCCATCAGCACGCCCCGCAAGTCATTGGGGCCTAGATCCCCATGTGCATGCACATGGCAGTGGTATGTCTCACTTGCCATTGCCATTGTTGGGAGACCTGTGTAAGTGTATTGTGGCCGTGCCGTCCCAGCTTGACAGCTGGGCTGTGGCTCATGTGCTTGCTCAGTCATGTCAGTGATGTGTATGCGAAATTGCTATGTGCCGTGTTGCTTTGACATGTGTCCTCTGCCATTTAACCCAGGCGGAGACCGAACATTGACCGCCCATACCAATTGCTGGCGGACATGGACGATACAGAGGTAATCAGGAAGTTTCGGCTGGACAGGCCAACTCTGCATCGACTGTGTGCCATGTTAGAGCCCCATCTCCGTCCCCGCAGGGTGTATCCGACTGCTGTCACCCCCACGGCTAAGGTGATGGCCGCCATGCATTTCTTCGCCACTGGGTCATTCCAGCACACAGTGGGCAGTGGAGGAGGGATGTCCCAGCCCATGTTCAGCAAGGTGCTGAGGGATGTACTGGCAGCCATGATGCTGTACCGGAACAGGTACATCAGATTCCCCAGGGCTCGTGAATTGGCGGCAGTGAAGGGTGCATTCTATGCCCTTGGCAGAATCCCACACGTCGTGGGAGCCATTGACTGCACTCATGTTGGCCTTGTTCCACCACAGGCCACTGAGCACCTGTACCGCAACAGGAAGCACACGCACTCCCTGAATGTGCAAGTGGTGTGCCTTGCGGACATGGTGATCACCCACGTGTGTGCAAAGTTTCCAGGCTCGGCCCATGACGCACACATAATGCGCAACAGCATCTTGCCACGACTGATGGCCAATCTGCAACAGGATCGTGGCTGTATTGTCGGTGAGTATGTGGAGTGGTGTAGCGTGCTGGTTGTGCGATGCTGTCCCCTGTCCAGTTGGAATAGCAACGGTTCTCTGTGTCCCTCACACCCAGGTGACTCTGCGTATCCGAATGGGGCATGGCTGCTCAGTCCATTGAGGAATCCTCGCACCCCAGCAGACGATCGATACAATGAGGCACATGGGAGGACCAGACGTGTGGTCGAGCGTACCTTTGGCCTCCTCAAGTCCAGGTTCAGGTGCCTGGACCGCACCGGGGGTGCACTGGCGTACTCCCCACAGAAGGTGTGCCAGATAGTGGTGGCGTGCTGCATGCTGCACAATCTGGCCATTCGGAAGCAGATCCCCCTCATTGTGGATGACGGAGATCAACCAGGGCCCCAGCCCGCAGACCAGGACAGCTCGAGTGAGGTGGACAGCGGAGAGGAGGAAGCTGGGAATGTGCGCCAGCAGCTCATCGCCCGCTACTTCACTTGACGGTGAGTGTCCATGTACGACGGATGATGTGTCTGTATCTATGCAGGTGTGTGTGTGCTGTGTCAGGGTGGCCGTATGTTCACTGCGTGCAGTGTGTCAACGCTCCATGGCCAGGGTAGTATGCCACTGTTGGTGGCTGTGGCATTGTGCCCTATTGCTCTGTGCGATGTGTGTACATTGCTTGTAGTTGTTGACATGTACTGTGTGATGGGTGTGTGACACACTCATTGAATGTGCTCCTGTTCTGTCTCCCACCCCTAGGTCCCTACAGGCCCTCCGGATTCCATTTCCATGCCACGCATCAGGTGCCTTTCCGCCCAAGGTGGCCGTTGTATTCCGTACAATAAAGACACAGGGCACAAACAGCAGTTAGTGAAAAAGGTGCATTTATTACAAACTGTGACATGTGATTGTGTGTAAGGTGATGACAAAAGTGGTGCGTGCAGTGACAATGAGCTGTCGGTCATGGCTGCGTGATGATCAGGGTGTACCCACTGGTTCTATGTCCATAGTCCAACACACACATGCCATCCAGATGGCTGTGTGGAGTGGGATCGTAGAGCAAGTCAATGCAGTGGCTGGTCAAGGAAGGCTGGCGGAAGGCTGGCTGGCTGCCTCACTTGCGACTGGAGCGTGCGAAGTCCTCCCGGGAGATCTGTTTCCTCTTCGGACGGCCCCTTCCACGTTTGGGAGGGGGGTGTGTGGTGGCGACCTGCTGGTGGTGGGTGAGGTGTGCTCACTGGCTGTGGACGCAGGGGAAGTGGACACTGCTGCCCGAGCCTGCGCCCTAGCAGGTGGTGGCGGAGGTGGTGTTGCTGGCCTTGCCTGTGACCCCACCGCCACCACCAGCTGGCCCATGAGGTCCACGAGTTGGTCCATACGGGACACGAATTGGCCCATATGGGCGTCCATGGACCTCAGCACCCCCAGCACCTCCCGCGTGTCAGTAGCAGACCTGGCCCATTGTCCTTGGGCCTCTTCATAGGCCCCAAGGACTCTGTCCATTTGAGGCAGGGCATGGCTCCCAGGGGAGGCTGGCGTTTCCCTGACCCTGCTCCTCCTACCAGTCCTGCTGCCACCGGCCTGCCCACTAGCCACATTGCTCACCACGGTCCTCGCTGTGGCTCCCAGGGTGGATCCAGTCGGCCGGGCCACCACCTGCGCTGGGGCTGGTGCCAGCGAAGACGTGGTGGTGGTGGAGGCGGTGGTGGTCGGTGCGGCGATGGTGGCGGTTGCGGCAGTGGTAGTGGCCGCAATGACCGTGGGTGTGGCCGCAACGACAGTGGCAGCAGGGGACTGGGACTGTTCAGCATCCCTGGATGATGGGTTGGTGGGTAGGAGGGGTCCTGGGGAGCGGCTGGGCCCTGCCACGCCAGATGGGCCAGCTTGGTGGTCCGTGTCCGAAGAGGTGGACAGATCCTCCAGATCCGTGTGTCCTCGTTGGGGGCTTGTAGGCTGGCTGTGCTGGCTGCTGTCTCCATCCCCAGCGTCCAGCAGTTCGTCACCTGTGGAGAGAATGAGATTTGTTATTGTGTTGCACCTGGCGAAGTATGTATTAGTCGTCTGACATTGGCAGTTCGTGCAATCTCGTACATGGGTTTCCCGGAGGCGAGTGTGTGGCTGTGGCATCTGTAGGTGTGTGTGCTAGGCAATGGGACTGTGTGCTGTGCACATGTGGCATGGGACGGATTGGCCATGCCGATGGGTGTGTTGCTTTGCCCCTACTCATTGTGACTCTGGTGTATGCGGGCTCCTGGCCCATCCTGGGTCTGGTTTGTACTTTGCTTTTGGAGTTCAAATGGAACGCTTAGGAACGCATATGGCAACATGGGGGCCATGCCCCAGATTCGCATTTGGGAGGGTATATGCTTTTGGGGTACATGCTGTGAGCCATGGGTGCCGAACGTGACATGTGTTGTGGCAGCATGACAGTGCATGGTCTGAGGTGTGTGCATGCCTGACATGCCCTGCATATTTGCTGTCTGTTGTGGTTACTGGACATGGCATTGGACGCATCGTTATGAGTGAGTGATAGTTGTGTGCCAGCCAACGTATTGCAGTTGTCCCATCTCCTTGGTGTGCGTGCTGCCCTGTGCCATGTGCATCACTGCAGTGCTCGGGGGGGTGTGGCCCATGTTGTGTGTTGTTGCTCACAGTGTGTCGTGCGCTTAATTGACTTCTGGCACATGGTTGGTCATGGGCATGTGTCTTAGCGTGACTGCTGTATGTGTGGCAGCTGTGCGGATGACATGCCTTTCATGAGACTGGGGCTGACGGATGGGATGGATGGTATGTTGTATGTGCATGGTGTGTCTGTGTGTTTGATGGGTTCAGTGGTGTTCGTGTGCATTTCTGTTGTTCCGCTCTGTTGCGTCTAGTGTTGTTTGTCTTACATAGGCGTAGTTGTGGGGTGTGTGGTTGACAGGCAGTAGGGGCTACATGGACAGGACTTCAATGGTGTTTCGGTTGTGTGTGATGAGTTGCACAGTGGCTGCCGTGTGGGACTATATTCAGTGTGGCTTGTGCATGCAGACGTGGCTCCTTGGGTGTTGCTATGTCTGTGATGGGTCATGTGGGGTGTGAGTCTGCTGTTCATGTCCGTGTGCACATTGTTCACTTGTTCGTGACGGTGGGCGGTGCTGCGTGTCCGTGTGCTACGTGACATGTCCCATGTGTTGGTGGTGTTATGGTCCTCATGCCTCCAGTAATCCAGCCCTGTCCAGTTTCCCACCTGCAAGTTGTTCGTGCGTGCACTGTACTGGATGCCACATGGCTCTTAGCGGGGGTGCTCCATGTTGCAGGTCTGTGGGGGTGGGGGGGTGTAGTGGGTCGTGGGGGTGGCTGTACACCCACTGACACCGATTGCTGTGGACCGTGATGTCTGCCTTTCGGCTGTCGTTGTGCACTGCGGTGGCTGACACGTGGGTGTGGGGTGTGGGGGATGCTCCTCCTTGCTGTGCTGTGGGACTGGGGCCTGGTGTGTGTTGTACTTGGGCTGTCCACCGTCCCACCCACTGCACTTTGTGTTCCTGCCACTTACCTGTTACTTGTCGGTTGGTGCAGCTGTGCCTGACACATGGGTGTGGGGAGTGCTCCACCTTGCTGGTCTGTGGGAGTGGGGGCCTGGTGGGTGTTGTACTTCAGCTGTCCACCGTCCCACCCACTGCACTTTGTGTTCCTGCCACTTACCTGTTACTTGTCGGTTAGTGCAGCTGTGGCGGACACATGGGTGTGGTGGGTGCTCGTTGTGGCGCTTCTGGCATATTTGTGGACCTGTTGGTGGTTACGTGGCTGGCTTAGTGTACACATGTCCCCACGCATCTTACAGTTGTTCGGTTTGGCCTGTGTGTGGTAGTGTCTGTTGCATGTGCGTGTGATGTGTTGTGTATTGTGTGCTGGACATGGGGGTGTTTGTCCCTGGGAGCTGTGGCATGGTGGTTGCGCATGTGTGTACATAGCGGTGTGCTGGTATACATTAGTTTGTACTTACCAGCCTCCACTCCCCCTGCTAATCCGGCGAGGATCTCCGGATGGATTACGACTCGCACCTTCTCCTCCCACGCTTTGAAGGTCTTAAAGAGCGCGGGATTCCCTCCGCCAGTGACGGCAGCCAGCTCTCTGTTTTTGCCCTCCTTCTTCTTGACCAGGCTCTTTACGTCATTCCAACGTTTGTTTATCTCGGTTCTGTTCCTGGGCAGGGTCCCGACTGCATTGACCTGGTCTACGATCCGGGTCCACATTCTGTTTCTGGTGGCTAGTGGTGTGTGCTGGACCATGTTCCCATAGATTTGTGGGTACACCTTGATGATCTCGTCGACCATGACCGTCAGCTCCATGGGCGTGAACTTGGGCATCCTTTGTGGTGCCATGGTGTTTGTGGTGCTGGTGCGGTGTGTGTTGTGTAATGTGCAGGGGTTTGTGGTGCCGGTGTTTGGTGGTGGTGGTGGTGGTGGTGGTTGTGATGTGTGCGTTTCTGTGGTGTGCTGCTGTCCTTGCTGTGTCACTGTGTCCTCTCCTCTCCTCTCTGGTTTGCAATGTAGCAAGGGGTTGTGGTCTGTGGGAGTGCTGCTTTTGTACTCACCTATGTGGGTGTGTCCTCATGGTCTGTTGTTTTCAGGTGTGTTGTGTCTGGGGTTCTGGCCTTTGTATTTTTTGTTTGTCCGGGGGGTGTTTTCGGGATGTGTACTGTGCTTGTGTATTTGTGCGTGCCTTGCTGTGTGGACTTGTTGGCCATGTTGTGTGCTATTGGTTTTGTGTGCGGATGGTTTCTGTGCAGGTACGTGGGCGCCATGGCTTCTGCCGTGTCGATTCTCATCGGCGTTGTTTGCGCTGGCGGGCGGTATTTTTGTTGTTTTCCGCGCTCATGGCGGTGCGATCGTAATTTCACGTGCGGTGTGTCGGCCGTGAGGGCGGGCGGTTTTGTGTTGTCGTGCGTGTTTCCGTCCGTGGCGGGCGGTTTGACTCCGACTCGGACGATGGCGGGCGGTATTTTGTATGATTTTCCGCCGATGGCGGTTTTCAGTTTGTGTACTCATAATGGCGTGGTCGGTGTTCAGGCGGTGTGTGCGGGCGGATTTTTGCCGCTTCCATGCCTGGCGGATTTTTTTA